>ML411343.1:0-67580 GCA_005239525.1 Nicotiana knightiana
CAAGAAATCAAATAATTAAGCGCAAGATTGAATAAATAAACCAGTATGATAAAATAATAAGAATAATTCAAGCTTCAACTACTTCATGTAGCACCCAAAACTCTATAACTAATAAACTATGAGATTAAAAGAAGACAAGAGAAGAAAAACTAGTTAGAAGCCTCCTCCAAGCGTGGTGTGTGTTCCCCCCACGTGAATTCTCCTTCAAAGTATGTTAGATCTCCTCCAGATTAGGTTTATAACTCCTTTTATACGAGTTGGGGTCATGTAGGACTGAAATAACATTGTCCCAAATGAAATAGGAAAACCCCCACACGCATCGTCCAGACCAGCGCGAGACGCGGGCCTTAGCGTCAAATCCAGTGCGTTTTTACGTGCAATTATTCAATCTTTATTTTGAATCATAAACTTTCTCTTTTTTTGTCTCCACTTGAGAGGGGGGGACAAAACTCAAAGGGCGTCCCTCCCTTTGTCTCATCCTATTACATTATTTTATTTTTCTTTCACATTTTATTTAATTTTGCTCCAAATATCTTCATCTTCTTACTGCTTTATTCTTACATAGTTAACATATAATATTAGCATGAAGTAATATAATTAACAATCAAAAAATAATTAAAAGTACTAGAATATGAGGCAACAATGAAAAATTATATGCATTTTTGGCCAAATATCAAAGAACAAATACTTTCTTAGTTAATTCTAAGTTTGGAGAGAGAATTGGTTATGATCAGTACATGTTTTGGTTATTTTTCAAACACCAAGAGACTAAAAGAATAATTTAAATGTAAGCAAAGGAAATTTACAGTTAATTATGCCTATGTTATGTCTGAGGAAGCTTAGGATTTGATTTAGGAAGGTGTTGGAGAATGAAGCGCCTTCCTATCTGTAGAATATTGGAAAAGTACTATTAGCCCTATAGCATATTGGGCTTTAGCAATAAAAAGAGAATGGGACAGAAAAAGAGAAGAGGGCATAGAGCCACATAATCAGCATCATCAACCCACTTAAGTAATAGTCAATAAATAGAAGGATGTAGAGTGAAGAAGGCATGCAAAATCTGGTAAAATTTTGTTACAACTCTTAACCACTTTTTCTCTCATCTCTCTTCTCTCTCTCTAAAGACCATTCTAATCCCTATCTCCTCCTCTTCTTCTTCTTTCAAGTTATCTTCAAAAAGTATCTTGATCCATTGTTGTAATTCAATTCTATTAGCTATTGATTAATAAAATATCCTTGATTCTTACTTGATTTCCTTAATTCAATTATATCAAATTCTAGTCCATTATAAATTGGTGTCAGATCTCATTCCTGACATCATGACAATCACAAAAACTAGGGCTAAGATGACTGAAGAAAGTGTAAGAAAACTCGAGAATCAGTTGTAAAATTACATATCTGATACGAATAGAAAATTGGAGACCAACGACTCTAAAATGGATGAGTTGAATCTCAAGTTCGATGTAATGATGGAGAAGATCTTCACAAACAAAGATGGAATTCTGGGTATTTCTCCAAGTAAATCTCACCATGGAGATGGATCTAGCATCCGGATAAGAATGGTGGAACCTCATGAACAATCTGCTGGAAGACCTCAGGTGACCCATTTTGCTTCTAGTTGATTTTTCTTACTTTGAAAAAGGAGATCCCATGTCTTGGCTGCAAAAACGTGAAAGATATTTTTATTATGATCACATAGTGAACCCACAACAGAAATTAGAATCAGATGTCCTCCACTTGAATAGGAGAGCTTAATCTTGATACTTCTCTTATCAGTTAAGTAAGGGAACTGTTAGGTGGTCTGACTTTGTTGAAGAAATTTATAGAAGCTTTAATGAAGATGACAATAGCAATCTCAAGTTGTTGGGAGAATTTAAGAGGGTAGAGCGAAAAGGAAATGTTAATGATTATTTGGAAAGATATGAAGATCTAAAGGCTTGGGTATTGATAAAGTATCTAACTATTCCTGAGGAATTTTTCTTGGGATGTTTCATTGAGGGCCTTAAGGAAGAGATCATGCATACTATTCAAAATGCTTGACCCATATTCCTTGAGCCATGTTGTGGAGAAGGCCAGACACAAGGAGAATCGGATTGATACTATGGCTAGAAAAAGTAAGATGAGTGGTATAAGATGTATAGGGCAGTACCAAGGAGTAACTTCTAATGTGGGGGTCAGAAGTGACTCCTTGGTACTGCCCTATACTTCTAATACCACTCATTCATAGTAAACCACCACCGCCATCATCCTCATTCATAGCCGCCACCATTGTAGACTACCACCACCCACCATCATCACCAACCCACCATCCTCACCACTCCCACCACTATCATTCTCAACGACAACCAACATTCATCCACCTCAACTAACCACAACTAACCATATCATCACCATCAACAACCATAGCTGGCAATGCCCATCATTATAAACTACCACCACCATCTTCCTCAATCACAACTACCACCACCACCACCCACCATTATTAACTATCACCACCCACCAGCATCATCCTCAATCTTAATAGCTACCACTACCAATCACCACTAGTTACTATCCTAAACTACCACCATCAATCAAATCTACCACCAACCACTGATTTTAGTCGGCATTCACAAGCACTACCGTTAGCCATCACCACCTGCAACTATCATATTTTAAATAGCTATATATTTTAGTGATGAAATATTAGATTGATTAGTATTTTATTTGAATATTATGTTTATTAATTTTTAAATAAACATAAATTTTATATATTCAGATGTTTAAAAATTAAATAGTCTTAATCATTTAGTATTCTGATATTAATACACATCTTAACATTAATATGTGTATTCAGATTCAGATGTCTTAATCTTGATACGCATCTTGATATTCGGACGTGTACTCAGCTTCAGACGTCTTAATCTTAAAAAAAATAAATGAGACATTAATTGGTCTTGCATATATTAAAAAATGGATTTAAGGGCTTGTTATTATCAAATTAAAATGGGGGATGCTGACATCTAGAAAATTGCATTTAGGACTCATCTGGGTCACTATGAATTTAGGGTCATGCCCTTTGGGGACAAATGCACCAGCTACTTTTCAAATCTTAATGAATCATGTTTTCAAACCGTTCTTGAGGAAGTTTGTGCTTGTTTCTTTGATGACATAATGGTCTATAGTTCATCAACAGACAGTCATGTTGACCATCTCATATAGGTATTAAGTGTGTTATAGAAAGAGCAGCTTTATGCCAAAATATTTAAATGTGCCTTTGGGCAGGATAGAGTGGAGTATCATGGCCATATTATCTCTTGCAAAAGGGTAGCTACTGACCTTACCAAGATTTATTCAATAGTTAATTGGTTTGTGCCCAGTCAGTCAAAGATCGTAGTGGCTTTCTGGGACTCACTGGGTACTACAAGAGGTTTGTCAAATCTTATGGAATCATTAGTAGATCTTAACCAAGTTACTCAAGAAAAATTTATTCTAGTGGAATGAGGAAGCAGAATTGGCCTTTCAGCAACTGAAGACAGCCATGTCTACAACACTTGTCTTAGCCTTAGCTGACTTTACCAAACCTTTTATTGTTGAAACCGATGCTTGTGCTATAGGTATAGAGGATATCCTAATGCAAGAAGGGAGACTTATCGTTTACCTTAGCAACGCACTAGCCTTGAAGAAGAGGGGTTTATCTACATATGAGAAGGAGTATTTAGCTATCCTAACTGTAGTAGAAAAGTGGAGGCATTACTAGCAAGGGGGTCACTCTATTATAAGAATAAACCATCAAAGCTTGAAGTACCTTCTGGAGCAGAAAGTAACCACAACTGTTCAACAAAGGGATCTTACTAAACTCCTGGGATTGGATTATGAGGTTCAGTAAGAAAAAGGATCTGAAAGTAAGACAGCTAATGCCCTTTCTAGAAGAATAGAAGAGGGTGAAGAGTGTACATTAATTACTGGACATCTCTTCTACACAGGCTACCTGGTTACAAGAGGTAGGTCTCAACTATGAGGGTAGTCCTGTAGCTTCTCAACTACTATGAGCACCGACAGTATCTACTACCAGCCTCAAGGACTATTCCTTGAATCAAGGGGTGATCAGGTTTAAACAGAAGATCTACGTGAGAAAAGGAAATTAACTAAGACAGAAAATATGGGAACAGTTACATCAATCACTAGTTGGGGACCACTCGGGTCAGCAGGGATACATGAGAGTGGAGTCCATAATCTATTGGCCCAGCATGAAGACAGAAATTTTTAGGAAGGTGAGTGAATGTGATGTATGTCAAAGGGTGAAGACAGAACAAGCTCATTCTCCAAGGTTATTACAACCCCTCCCAATACCTGAACAGGCTTGGCATGACATATCACTAGATTTTGTGGAAGGGTTACCTTTTTCTAGACAAAAGAGTGTCATATTAGTGGTGGTGGACAGGTTCACTAAATATGGATATTTTCTAGCACTTAAACACCCCTTCACAATTCAAGAGGTGGCAGACTTATTCCTTAAGGAAATCTACAGGCTACATAGGCTTCCCAGAACTACAGTATCAGATAAAGATGCCATTTTCACCAGTCATTTCTGGCAGCATCTCTTTAAAACCTTGGGAACTAAACTCAACATGAGCTCAGCATATCACCCACAATCAAATGGGCAGAAATAAAGGCTTAATAGATGCCTGGAGACTTATCTCAGAGCCATTATATTTGATAACCCTAAACAGTAGACTAAATGGTTACAATTGGCAGAGTGGTGTTACAATACAAATTACCACACTTCCCTTGAAACCACACCATTTGAGGCTTTGTATGGGTACCCACCAGTCCAGTTAACACTGGGATCCCTAGCCAACCAAACCAGAACTCAACAGGGGTGTGTCTATCTCAAAGGCAATAAGTGCTTAAGACATTTAAAGAAAATCTCACTCAAGCTCAGTCAAGAATGAAGTTCTACACCGATCAACTAAGGAATGAACGAACTCTAGAGATTGGGGACCTAGTCTACCTCAAACTTTAACCCTATCGACGGTCTTTTATTAATGTAAGGGAAAATGTTAAACTATGTGCCCGCTACTATAGGCCTTACAAGATTTTACTAAAGACCGAAACAGTGGCTTGTCGATTAGAACTACCAGCAGGCTCCGGGATACATTCGGTATTCCAAGTGTCTCAGTTGAAGAAGCGAGTGGGTCCTGCTATAGTTCCTCATTCGCAACCTCCAATGCGTGATGCAGAAGGCAGAGTATTGATCCAACCTTTGGTGATTTTACCGAGAAGAATGGTTAAAGTCAACAATGGGGTAGTAGTGAAGGTGTTGATTCAATAGGCTAATCTAGGAAAAGACGACGCTTCTTGGGAGGATTGGGGCTATATCAAAAGTAGATTCCCAAAATTTGTGGCTCAACAGCTACCTTGAGGACAAGTTCGTTCTTAAAGGAGTAAAGAATGTTATGTCTGAGGAAGCTTAGGGTTTGATTTAGGAAAGTGTCGGAGAATGAAGAAAACCTTCCTATCTGTAGACTATTCGAGAAGGACTATTGGGCATGTAGCATATTGGGCTTTAGTAATAAAAGGAGAACCAGTCAGAATAAGAGAAGAGGGCATAGGCCCACATAATCGGCATCATCAGTGCACTTAAGTAGTAGTCAATAAATATAAGGATCTAGAGTGAAGAAGGCATGCAAAATTTGATTCTGTTACAACTCTTAATCCACTTTTTCTCTCATCTCTCTCTCACTCTCTGACGACCATTCTAACCCGTGTCTCTTCTTCTTCTTCTTTCAGGTTATCTTCAAAAAGTAGCTTGATCCATTACTATAATTCGATTCTATTAGCTATTGATTAATAAAAGATCATTGATTCTTACTTCATTTCCTTAATTCATTGCTGTCAAATTCTAGTACATTACAGCCTACTCTCTCTTTATTTAATTGTTGCTCTGTAGAATTAACCCAAATAGCCGTCCATCAAATTGTTTAAATTGAAATAGTCAGTGGATGTATAATATATGTGTAATTCATATATAGTATGTGTACAACTATGTATAATTAATGTGTAATTTATGTATACCGGCTAGAAAAGTAAATAATGAATCTGTTCTGCTATTTGTGTATAAATCCCTTTTAAGACGGAAAAAAAAGTATGTATACAATTAGGTTCAAATATTAACATTTCAGGTGGTCTTAAGTGCCTGGTCTGTTGGAAAGAGGACTTTTACCGTGGCTTCTGTAAAATAGCTCTGTTTTATGACTCGTCCCTAACCAGATGAAAAAGAAAAGGATATGAAATAGCATGGTATGAAAATCCCGATAAACCAACAGTGAAACTCTATTGCTCAAATTAATCTAAAGTACTAGACTAACTATACAAAAGACAGAACTGTAAATTCAATCAAAGCTCACAGTGTGTATTGGAACCACCCCGAAATTAAAGAGGAAAAATAAAAGCTTATTTGCACTCATTATTTGCACCAAACAAAAAAATAAAGACATGAATAATGTGTTCTCATTTTAATTTCTGTTGTTTAAGGAAATTGTTGCATTATGTGCAAATATCTAGAGCAAGTATTTTGAGTGGCAGGGACATGTCCTTCCTTTATGTTGTCTTCTGAAATTCCTATTGTGTCTGATTTTTCCTTTCTTTTCCTTGCCCCTTTGGAAGGGCTTGGTTTATTTTATTTTATTTTGCGTACACAATGGAAGCAGACATTGTGTCACAAGTTCGAACTGTGAAAGTAATACTAATGTTTGTATTAAGGTAAGCTATCTATATCACATTCCTTGGAGTGTGACCGTGAATACTATGTCAACCGGACTGCCTTCATCTGCAACCCAGAATACTGCCTGCGTTCTACTAATCAAACTAGATTGGTCGGGATGCAAAGCAACTTTCATAGAAAACAATGTAAACAGACAAATACAAAACAATTCAGAAAAAATATAATGTAGGTGCTCATAAAAAACACCGGAAAATGTATAAATAATACAATGGCAAAGATAACATGGGAAATGCATCAAGTATCGATGATGCAATCACTTGAATTCTCAAAATACATGGGCTTAAAATAGTGACATCCAGGAAGAAGGGATAGTTTGATTTACAAGAATGCATCCTTCTCGAGCAGCTTTAGGACCTCGTTCTGGTTATTGAGTTTGGCAACATCTATTGGTGTCTTCCCATCCAAGTTTTGAACAGTTCTGCAACAAAGAAATAGAATCTAGTAAATGGGATAAGAAAGATAGAATAGCAACAAACAAGAGGCGTCCAGGAACATGATATCGCGATGCCCAAAGAATTAGACTTACACAGCAGCTCCATTCTCTAACAGCAGTGCTACACACTCCTTTCTTCCATATCCAGCAGCATAGTGCAAAGCAGTATTCTTATTATTGTCCAAAGCGTCGACCTTTGCCCCAGCCTCAAGAAGAACCTGAGCACATTTCACCTGTTGTATAGCAATACAGAGCAACAGCTTAACGCCTGGAAAATACGCTAAACCTTCTCTAACTTCAATGTTACTGCATTCTTAAACGGCACGTAGTCCATATTCTCTGATGTATGAGTGAAGGTGGAAAGGTGTGGTTACACCCAGAAAAGGAAAAAGAAATTTACAAGGCTGCATCCCCCCTGGTGGATTGTACAATAGAAGGAACGCTTATAAGAACTGAGTTTTAAGGAAAGAAATCAATAATAAATTCACAGGATACCTGATCTATAGATAACTCCTAATAAATTGTTAATTATTAGCATACTAGTAAGGTTGTTTTTTCTTTTATTGTATTCTATAAGATTCCTAGCATATTAGTAAGCTCCAAAAACATTAAAGAGAGGGAGTCTCTAGGGGACTAGCGGACGGTGTATAAGGCAGCTACTACTACAAGTGGAGATAAAAAAAAACTTTAAAATGAACGCAAATTTCAAGGGAAAACCCATTTTTGCTTTAAGGAAGAATTGTTCCTACTGGGGACAAGTTTTGTAGCTTATCTAAACCCATTAGTAAGCCAAATAGGATACTCTAGAATGCTGAAATACACAAATCCCTGGATACAGCTGTAAGTATATTGAGTATGACAATGGTCCTAAGGAAGGAAAATTTTAACTATCTTGTTACCTCCCCATATCCACATGTAAAATGCAATGCTGTCCTTCCTTCTGAGTCTTCTTCATCTTTATCAGCACCAGTTGCTATCGCATTCTTCAAGCCCTAAAAGTTAAAGAAAAGCCATACAAGTTTAAATGAGGTCTCTTCTATTAGAGATATTCAGTAAGTACTTTCACATATTCGGCCAGCAGGATAGCTTTAGATGAAGAGAAGGGTGAGAAGATTTTTCTGCAACAAGTAAATGGCTTCTGAACTAAAGATAACAAAATGAAACTTCCAAATATTTCACGTTTATGAACCCAAAATAGTACACTTAATAAGCACCTCTGCATCGCCCACACTGGCACACTGGTGAACGACAGATTCATCTTCATTTGCTTCTTCTGTTTCATCTGGCCCAGAAACTCCAGCCGAGGTGGCACCCTCCCCTGCAACAGCAAAACTCATTGCTTCACCTAGCTTCTTTAGAACATCTTGATCATTCCAATACCTGAGAAATAAAAAAGAAAAGAAAAACCATACCTTAGAGTTAAATAACAAAATAAAAAGCAAAACAGATTTTTTTTTTTTTATCATAAGTTACAAAACAGAAGACGTTTATAATACAGCAAAGATAAAATATTACATAGTTAAGATCAAGGATCAAAAGTGCACAGTACATAAAATCTTGTATTAAGGAAGAGAACTGAAGTAAATAATTAGCAAGCACGTGAAGCTGCAGGAGTGCACATAATATGCTTTCTGGACACTTCTGTCCAACATGTTATATAGCTCAGAAGAGCAGTAAATGAACAATCTCAGAACGAAATAAATTGGGAAGCACAAAGAAAATGTCGCAGGCTCACATCCATTTATTCCTCAGCTCTCTCACTTCATTTCTCTGCCACATGTATATCAAACGTGGCCACCAAAATGTTTCCTTTTTTCCCTGCTCTAGAGAGAACTTAAGATGAGATCCTTTAACTGGGACTGGCATTGTCTAGTTGATTCCAGTCAGCAAAGATTCATAACAGATAATGAATTCCAGTAAAGCTGCAAACTTTAATTTCGAATAATGCTTTATGCTCAATATCAAGACCCACCACCCTTTCTATGACATTGTTGCCTTAATTTAATCAACTAAAACTTCTACAAGAAAAGCTTATCCTGTAAATATCATTTTATCGTGGTGCGTGTTCATTTCAAACGATACACTCAACAAGGAAAAATTGTGGATCTCAATCTGAAATACTTAGCCGCCAGTGACATCTTATACTTAACACATGTACGTTCTGAGCTAGAAATTAGGATAACCAAAAGTGAATGCCGCTAATAATATCAAATAGGAGTACGTATGACCTCATCATTGCAGCTGGACCTCCACTTTCAATCTCTTCCAAAATTGGTTTCAGTGATGGGTCTTCTTTGATGCGCGCCATTCGTTCTTCAATTTGGTTTTTCGGTGACTGGTTTGTCAAATTCTCAAGCATGCTGGACATAGATGGATCCTGATATATACAAAAATGACACTCAAAGCTGAATCTTTATGTGCTAAGAAATCCAGTGGCTTTCTGTACAACATGAAACAAATGATACCTGCATCAATGCACTACCAAGTCGTTCAGCCATGGTCATAAATTGAGGATTTTGCATAACCTGTTGCATCGTAGAGTAATATTGTTGACTATCAAAGTTGGGGATACTCTCTTCCACAGCAGCACCCTGAAAGGTCTTCTGAAGCTGCTCAGCCATCTGATTAAATGAAGGATCTTTTGCAATCTGCTCAGCTAGTTCTTTAATACTTGGATCCTACAGTAGCCACGTTATTGGAAAATAAAATAAGATACTACAAGATTACAGATGAACATGTCAAGCAACCAAGCACCAGAACGTTTATTAATTGCATTCTGATAATCATATAACAGTTTATACCGCTAAATATTGGTTTCCCGGATTTCTAATGTTTTTTTAAGCAACACTAGTGTTGCACAAATTGTTCACAACTTCACGTCTCAATAAATTCAACCAAAATGACAATTGGTTACATTTTGCACTTTTACTTTCCCGCCAGCATCTCTTTTGATAGAATATCCTTTACTCGAAAGAAAGCAGCTGAAAAAGACATCATGGACGTTTTCTCCTCATAACTTGGCAGTAAGATAGAATTCATTGATAATTATCAAACACGACTACACGAGTAGAGAACCCTTATTTTGAGTAGTGACAGATATGTACATTAAGCAGTCCAGTCATGGCTGAGAAATCAAAGGGATTTTGAAGCCCAGCTGCTGCTGCAGAGGTTGGTCTAGTCTCTCCTGTTTGTGCTTCCGTGGAGGCAGACTCGGAAGACTTTTTACTCTCAGAAGACCCAGGCTTCTCATCTGGAAAAGAGAAAGATACAAAATCAAAAAATAAAATTACAACTTTATGCTCTACTATTCACCATGTCACAAAGACAACTTTTTCGATGCAACATGGTATACCATTTTGTACTTTATCAGAGGAAAAACAAACTGCGAGGCTTAAAAACAGCAAAATGATAATTCTAGGTGGTGAGAAAATAACACACAAATCCAGATGACAACTGAGAAAACGATGATAGGATCCCGAAGAATAATGACAAAATTTTAGCAATCAAGATAAAGGAACAAATAATAAAAGCTCCTTATAGAAAAATAAATAATAAAAGCCCTGATGTATCTTTACTGGCCTTGTATTTATTATCCTTTTTATCTTAAAAAGTTTGTGTATGCTTAAATTTACTCCTGAACTCAAGTATCTATTCTGAAGAACCTAGGCCTTCACTCACTAAAATGTCATGATGCAGAATTACCACGAAGCTGTAATCAGATTTCTTTACAAGTCAATCTGGAATTCAGTTAAGAAAATCAAATTCCACCATAGAAGCATGATGTAGAATTATATATCTATGGGCTGAAACATGCTCTCCACTAAGTTGGTCGTGCTTTTAGCAGCTTGTTTTGATGGTTATCAGATTTCAGATATAGTTTCTTAATGCATCGTATCATATTGTATTGGATTGTATTGTAATATTCTAATGAATACAATGTTTGGATAGATTGTATCGTTTCTATCGTTTCATAATGTTACACGCCAGCAATTTGAAGAATAAACTTACAATATTACAAAGAAAAAATAAAATATGAGATCCAGGAATTATTTTAAAAGGTAGGGCAATGAGCAAAATAGAATTATAGTTAGAGCGAGATGAGGAAGAAAAAGGTAATGACGCAACCACACCAAATCGATCGTTACATAAAAGAGGTCTTTGCATTGTTACATAACAACGGATTTAGTAGTACGAGACAATAAAATTTAAATAACAATCAAAACAAATATTTTATTTAAATGATACAATACAATAGGTATCAACCATCCAAACAAGTTGCAAGGGACCATCAGCCCAGCTTGTCTATGTACCTTTGGTCAATTAACATCAGAAGCACAAACATTTTTCTAGAAGAAATACAGCGCCCCAAATATGCATAATGGTTTAACATGATTGCTTCTTCACTAACCATTTCTAGTCTTCCTGCTTTTACCATTACTACAAGTCATCTCTACCAAATTACTTCTTGAAATTCCAAAAGCATGTTAGTCCGGTAGGAATCGTTTTTACAACAATCAAAGTCTAGGTCAGCTTGCGCGCACCTCGACTATTCTACCGAATACTTGTTACCAACACAGGTACCGAGTAACTTTACCAACACTTAGGCTGACGGAAAAAAATCATCTAATATTATTTGCTTCAGCTGGAATTTGAACATGTGACTCCATAGTTCTCTTTCCACTTTATTGAACACTAGGTCACACCCTCGGGCAGGGTGGATGCACGTAGGGCTAAGTGGTGTCACATTTGTCGGAGAGTTTTACAAAATGTATATGATTAATACTTATAATTAATACCATACAAAACTCGCATAGATAAAATAAAAATGATACTACTCGACCAAGAAAGCTTTCTGGTTCGTTGGTTAAGTGCAGTATTTAGCTTGCGGAGATTGGAGGTATGAACCTCATCTTTAACATTTTCTTTTGCAAATTTTTAAGCCTATCTCTTTTGCTGCAGAATTGTACCAGCCTTTTCAAGCATAAAATTAAAGTAAACCAACGGGACAAGGCCTTATATGTTAGTTAAACTGACAAAAGTTAATGCGATGTTCATTTAAGCGAATTGTTTATTTCTTCCAAAATGTGACACCACTTTGTGATAAATCCTATGTACGCCACTACTTGGGTGTAAGTCCCGTAGGCTTATAGAAAACTAATGACATTATCATCATCCTACTTTGAATGACATGCTTCATCCCTCTCTTGCTCCAAACACCATCATATATTTCATCCAACATATCATGGCTAACAATTGGGAAAAAACTGGAAATATGATGTTTCTAAACCTGAAAATCACTCATATTAAGCAGCACAACTTGTAGGCTATGACTCTATATTAAGCCTATGCACCATACAGACACAACAACAACATACCCAGTTATCCTGTATAATAGATCTGAGATACGTGAAACTACTTCTCTTGGGGATGACTTGAGTATCGAGCTTCACATCCACGTTAGCTTCAAGGGTCCCGCCAATGAATTTGCACTCCAAATACTCGATTTTGGTCCTGCTCAACTTGAAATCTTTAGACTCCAAGGTCTGTCTCCAAACTTCCAACCTTGCGTTAATCCCGCCTCGAGTCTCGTCTATCAACACTATAGCATTTGCAAACAACATGCACCAAGGCACCTCTCCTTGGATGTGCCACGTCAGCACATCCATCACTAAAGCAATTAGGAATAGGCTAAGAGCCGATCGCTGGCATCATAACTGGAAAGTGTTTCGAGTCTCCTCCCACAGTCCTCACCCGAGTCTTAGCACCATCGTACATATCCTTAATCATCCTAGTGTACGCTATCGGGACGCCGCTAACCTCCAAGGACCTCCATAGAACCTCCCTCGGTCAATGAACACCATATGCAAATCCCTCTTACTCTCCCTATACTGTTCCACTAGTCTCCTCACCAAATGGATAGCTTCCTTTGTCGACCGCCCTGGCATGAATCCGAACTGGTTTTCGGAAATAGACAAAGTCCTCACCCTGGCTTCCACCACCCACTCCCAAACCTTTATAGTGTGATCAACAGCTTTATACCCGAGTCCTCCTCACCCTGGCTTCCACCACCCTCTCCCAAACTTTCATGGTGTGGTTCAACAGCTTTATACCCCTGTAGTTGTTGCAATTTTGGATATCGCCCTTGTTCTTGTACAATGGAACCATCGTACTCCACCTCCATTCTCCAGGCATCCTTTTTGTCTTAAACATAACATTAAACAACTCAGTAAGCCACTCCAAGCCAGCTCGGCCCGCATGGTCCCGTCACTCTTCCCTGCTCATCTCACGCATCGCCCTCTCTATCTCTTCTGCCTTAATATGCCTACAATAACCAAAAATCATGTTGACTCTCGGAGTGGTCCAACTCACCCACCACGATGCTTCTGTTACCCTCCTCGTTCAACAATTTATGGAAGTATGCCTACCATATTCGTCTAATATGTGCACCATACAGATAAATGCCCCTAATTACAACATAGATGCACATATAATACCACGTAGAATATAACAGGGAAGAAGGAGAAGACATACCTTCTTTTGCAGCAGGCACAACTTTATCTGCCTGAAGACATCGAACACATTATGTATTAGCGTTACTGTTAACCAAAAACAAAAACCAAGGAAATAAGAAAGAAAAAAGCAGAGTTTTACAAGATCAAAAGGTAGAATTTTTCACAATTAAATCAATCCTGAAACCCACCTAACAGAAAAGAAGAAAAAGCAAACAAAAAATGTTGGGGAAAAAATCCAACCTTCTTAGAAGAAATAGCAGATTGATGGTACAAAGTGATAGGATTAGAATCAAACAAATGGAGAAACGATGAATTGAAGTGTCAATTATGAAAGTAAGTACCTCAGACATGGCTACAGAGGAAAAGAGAGAGAGAAGTGAGGATAGCTGGGTTCCTTGCTTGAGAGCTGAGGCTGAGTAGACAACTTTGGGTTTTGTGAGATGGGGAGAGGGAATTTCTACCAATAATAAAGTAGTACCTTAATTAATTTAGTACTTTCTTTTTTATTGAAAACGATACCCATCAATTGATCTGTATCTTGCTGCTCCTCTCCTCACTTGAGCCTTTGTTCCCAAACTGCTAGATCACTCATTTGGGGTCATTTTTATAGGCAAATATTTTCTCAATATAACAAATTCTAGACCACCTCACAGCCGGTTTGAAAAGTCACATTCCTCTTTATTTTTATTTATTTTCATCTTTTAATTTTGTTATTTTGTTTTTTAATTTCTTTTTAAATATTTTTCTTTGTATTGTATTTATCTACATTTACTTATTGTGAATCCATGTAATTGCTCGTATACTTTATTTCTTGTTTATTTTATTTTCTTCGTTTAGAGTAATTGTATTATTGTTCTAGTTTTTGAAACTACGCCTCCTAATATTAAAAATAATGAGTCATTGACAAACTTGGCATAAAATGGGTGATGTCATTAAAGTAAAATTTCGTTGTTAATGAGGCTATAAATTTATTATGTTTCCTGATCTTAAGTTGTATTGGAACTTATTTTTATTATGTTGGAATTTGACATATGATAAACTAATTTTATTTACTTTTTTGGATTTTAAAATTGTGTTATATTTATGGGTCCAATTTACTTGTTTTGTAGTATTTACTTATTATTTCATTGCATGTTGTTAATTTTTTAGTTAGAATTGACAAATTAGATTTGTCAAATATTTGAATAATGTTATATTAGTTTTTGAAACTACACCTCCTAATATTAGAAATAATAAGTCATTAACAAACTTGGCATAAAATGGGTGATGTCATTAAAGTAGAATTTCGTTGTTAATGAGGCTATAAATTTAAACATAGGTATATAATTTTAGGAAGGAGTGGAATGGCACCCGCTAAGATGATAAAAAATTTTTATATACTTATGTTTAAATTTTTTTAAACTAGGTTAAATATCTGATCCTGCCACTCGCAATCGTAAACTAGACAAAGGTGCTATGGTTGGTAGGTCTTTTTGAAAGCTTTTCTCGTGTATAAAATTCAAATTGGAATTTATCTTGAACCTTGTCCGATTTTTCCTTTTTTTTGTGCTTTTTATTTTCTTTCGTCCCTGTGATTTTTCTTTTAGGTCACCCTCGTAACTTTCTATTTTGTCGTTTTATTATTTTTTATATTTTTTCTGTATTCTATTATTTTGTATGTAGTCTCTAGCAAGAATACTCAATAAGGAGACTCCAAAACTTTAAAATTATATAAATAAGGATTCCTCTTAATCATAAAATTTATGAGTTATCTTCTTCCAAATCTGAAAAACTTGGGTCTTAATGGGAATTCTGGATTGTGATAAAAAATAATCTTTCTTATATATCATAAAAATTTGTGTTATTCGATGGTTATTAAATATAATTTAAATTTCTTTACTATTAATTTATGATGAAAATTTCATAAGCATTAATTAAAAAAATGTTATATTTATCATATTGGTTTTAGGGGAACTTGTAGTTAATTTAACTTTATACTTATGGGAAAGATATATTTTTTAAATTTTCTTATTCCAGTAGATCTAATTCCCTTATTAAAGATGTTATCTTACTTGTGTAAATTTATTTTTAATATACAGAAAAAGACGTAATTTTCTTGTGTTGTTATATTAAAGGTGTGATTCCTTGTTTAAAATGCTAATTACATCTTTTTATATTCGCGATGTAATTTTGCTATTTACAAATAATAAAAAACTCTATTAGGTTGACCCGAATAAACTCAAAAAAATTGAATAATCGCTCATAACAAATTCCATATTAGTCATTACAAGGTATACATTAAGGAAAATTATGGCACCCGCCACCTTCAAATCATAAATCCGTCTCTGACTGTAATCACGTTATGACAAACAAACAGGTTATCGTAATTAATATATAATATAATTACTAGGTGTGTAATTACTATCACACAGTAATTACACCAATTCTAATAATCAAGTGACTTTCCAAACAGATCCTTAATATTTTTTGGCATAAGTATAGGTGCAATACATTAATCACATAACGTGGATGATAGATATCAAGAATTCGAACTATCTGCTAGTTCTCCCCCTTTCAATTCTCAATGAACAACGTGATCTTGATTCTTGACCTATCATTTGTGTTTGATCAATTTAATAATTAGTTAATTCTTTTATTTTTATTATAGTTTTCTAATGATATTTTTAAGTTGACAACAATGTGCGGTTGTTCATTAAAATAAGTAATAAAGAGAAAGCATGAATATTTGTAAAGAAACTAGTATACTTCAAAAAAAAAAAAGTATCTGCCATAATTCAAGGAAACTAATTGTAACGATTTGGTTGGTCGTTTCGAGATTATAGCCTTATTTCTTTTATTTCTGCTTCTTTTGTGTTTTACATCTATATAATGTCTTACCGGATTGGTTGGTTTGGGTCCGGAGTGGTTTCGGAGTGAATTGAAACACTTCGTCTCTTAATTGGAAGCTTAAGTTGGAAAAGTCGATCGGATGTTGACTTGTGTGTAAACGACCTCGGATTTGAATTTTGATGGTTCTGTTAGCTCAATTATGTGATTTTGGACTTAGAAGCGCGTCTCGAATGTGATTTGGAGGTCCGTAGTAGAATTAGGCTTGAATTGGCGAAAGTTGGAATTTTGGTGATTTTAGCCGGCAGTGGAAACTTTTTATCGAGGTCGGATTGGATTTTCGGAAGTTGGAGTAGGTTCGTGGTGTCATTTTTGACTTGTGTGTAAAATTTGAGGTCAATCGGACGTGGTTTGGTAGGTTTCGACGTCATTTGTAGAATTTAGAAATTTTGAAGTTCATTAGGCTTGAATATGTGGGTAACTTGTATTTTTTATGTTGTTTGAGGTGATTTGAGGATTCGACTAAGTTTGTATGATGTTTTGAGACTTGTTGGTATATTTGGTTGAGGTCCCGAGGGCCTCGGGAAAGTTTCAGGTGGTTAAGGGGTCATTTTTGGATCTGGTTGATGGTTAATATCTGATGGTGTGATTTTTCTGGTTTCCTTCATCTGTCAAAATCGAGATCATGATCGAGGCCATGATCGAGGAAAGAATCGAGAGGGCAGCCTAGAAAGAAACTTTAAGTTATAAAATAAGGGGACTTCATCCCATTTTCCATTTTTGACGAATTGGAGCTTAGGGAGAGGCGATTCTTGAGATATTTTTCAAGGAAAAATATTGGGATAAGTGATTCTTACTTGGTTTTGGCTAAATCTCATGATTATGTCTTTAATTTCATCATCTAATTTGTGATTTGCGATTGAAAATTGGGGGAAAATAGGAAGTGTTTTTGAGATAAATTTTTGAGGTTTTGTGATGACCCAAAAGGTCATCCCGTATAATTTTTACTAACTCTGTGTTTCAAGGACGTGAAAACCTCCATATATCTTACCTCGATTTACGTGCGCAGCCCGGGCGTATAGCCGGGAAGCCGTTATGTGAAAAACTAATAAAAATAATATTTTTGTGTTGAAATTGGAATAAAGTTGGCTTTGATCAAAAATTTTGGTAAACGGATCCGGATCCGTGATTTGACGGTCTCGGAGGGTCCGTAGTAAAATATGGGACTTGGGCATATGCCCGGAATCGAATTCCGAGGTCCTGAGTCCGAGAATTTAATTTTTCAAGAAAATTATTTTCTGAAAAATATAAAGGTTTTTGAAAATGAGATTTATGTGAAACCTGTGAAATCGGACCCGTATTATGGTTCCCGAACCCGGAACAGGTTCAATATGTTTTATATGTGTTATCTGTGAAATTTGATAACAAGCAGACTTAGTTTGACGTGATTCAGATTGAAAATGAAAAATTTAGAAGTTTTAGAAGCTTACAGGAATTTCATTGATTTTGAGGTTTAATTCGATGTTTATGATGTTATTTTGGTGTTTTGATTACACAAATAAGTCCGTAGGATATTTTTGAGGTTGTGTGCATATTTGGTTTGGAGCCCCGAGGGCTCGAGTGAGTTTTGGATAAGTGTCAGGGTGATTTTTAGGCTTAAAAATCTAGTGTTGCACAGTTTTCTGGTGTCTGGTGTAATGTACTATGCGATCGCATAAGGTCCCCCGCGATCGCATAGCACAGGCTGGGAGGGGGCTGGTCTTGCTCTACCCGAACGCAAGGAGCTGGGTACGAACGCGGAGCTTTAGGGACCTTGCTCTACGCAAACGCACCCCATTCAGTCCCGATCGCATAGGCTTAGTGAGGGGCTGGGGCTGGGTAGCTAATTACACAGTGCGAACGCGGCCCCTTAGTCGCGATCGCAGAGGGTAGTGTCCAGTGTGTTGTGTGATCGCAGTAGCCCTGTCGCGATCGCATAAGCCATTTTCGCCCAGTTATTCTTTTTGGTAAAAAACAGAACCCATTACGGGATTAGACCCAAATTTCATAATTTCTTCTTCTCCACTTCATCTTGGGCGATTTTTGCAAGAAAACTTCACCACAACTTCATAGGTATGTAAGCCTAGACTCATTTCCTTCAATGTTTATCAACACCCATTAGATTTCTAGGTCTAAAACATGAGTTTAAGGGTAAAAAAATTAGGTATTTGGGTAGAGTTAAGGTTTTTTGATTATTTGGGAATTTGACCTCGTTTTGGGGTCGGATTTCAAAACAAATTACATATTCGGGCTCGTGGGGAAATGGGTGATCGGGTTTTGGTCCGAACCTCATGTTTGGATCAAGCGGGCCCGGGGTCAATTTTTGAAATTTTGGGAAGAATGTTGAGAATTCTATAATTAAGCTTGGGAATTGAATTGTTTAGCATTTATTGATATTATTGAGTCGATTATGTATAGATACGATTGTTTCGGAATCGGGTTCGAAAGGAAAAGCGATGCTAGAGGCTTGATTTGGATTCTTGGAGTCGAGGTAAGTGTTTGGCCTAACCTTAGCTTGAGGAAAAAGGTATTGAGTGTTATTTGCTACGTGTTTATTCCATGTTCAACGTATAGGTGAGGTGACGAGTATCAATATGTTGTTGTCGAGCATGACCGTGGGTCAGATATTTGCAATTTTATGATATTTATTGGATTTTACTGTGTTTACGGGTTTGGTATCCATTTGTTAGCTATTAATTTGATGGAAATTCTTGGTTATGAGTATTGTTGAGTAGTTGATCAGTTGGGGAACTTTATGTTGGATAATATACTTGTGTAGGATTGGTTATAGTTGTGTCCGTTGCCGGGACGGTATTATTCTTGTTCATTATTCCGTGCATTTAAGGTTTCTTATTGTTGATTTCATGACAACTATTGTTTTTATATTGTTTATGAACGAGGGGACATTCCATGCCGAGTGTTTGTGAGGTTATGCACGAGGAGAAATTATGTGCCGAGTGTTTATTTATTTATTGCACGAGGGGACATTCCGTGCCGAGTGATTGTGAGGTTATGCACGAGGGGACATTCCGTGACGAGTGTTTATTTATTTATTGCACGAGGGGACATTCTGTGCCGAGTGATTGTGAGGTTATGCACGAGGGGACATTCCGTGCCGAGTGTTTAGTTATTTATTCATGCACAAGGGGACATTCTGTGCCGAGTGTTTTTGGTGAGGTTATAGAACGAGGGGACATGCCGTGCCGTTTCTGTTTATTTACTTGTTCAGAGTTGTTTATTCCTGTTGTTATTTATACATTTCAGATGTTATCGTATTATGTCATTTCTGTGAATTGTTGCTTTTTTTTTCCCAGCATGTTAGCTCTATTTTTGTGCTTATCTGTTATTTCTTGTCATTACTTCTTTATTACATTATTGAAATGTACATGTATTCGTTATTTGTCGTGTCCTAGCCTCGTCACTACTTCGCGAGGTTAGGCTCGGCACTTGCTCAGTACATGGGGTCGGTTGTACTGATGATGCACCTGCACTTCTTTATGTTGTGCAGATTACGGAACCGGACCCAGTGGACATTGAGCGAAGGAGTATCCTTCAGTCCATGACGACACCGAGGTAGTCCTGCAGGCGTCCGTAGGCCTTGGCATCACCATCTATTTCTTTCCTTCTATCTTATCTTGTATTTCTAGACAGCTACACTTGTTTATTTCAAACTCATGTTTTTAGTAAATCTTAAACTGTCCGTGAAATTGTGACACCAGTTCTGGGGGTGTATTTAAGGAAGTTTCGTAAGGTTTATTATTTAAGGTGTTGAATTTCTTATCTTCTGCATTTTTAATTATAATTGTTCTAGTTTATCACTGTTATTTCAATTGTCTATAACAAAAAAAATAAATGTAATAATCGGAACGTTGGCTTGTCTAGCGGGTTCAATGTTAGGCGCCATCACGGCCTGAAGGTGGGATTTCGGGTCGTGACAAGTTGGTGTCAGAGCACTAGGTTGCCTAGGTCTCACAATTCACAGACAAACTTGGTAGAGTCTGAGGGATCGGTATGGAGACGTCTGTACTTATCCCCCAGAGACTGCAAAGTTAGGAATAACTTCATATTTTTTCTTCTCTGTCGTGCGGTTTGAATTCTAAATGCTAACTGATTTTCTATTCTATTCTCTCGCAGATGGCGAGAACGCGTGCTTCCTCATCTACCGATCAGCAGCCCGATCCTCCTGTTGCAGCTCCTACGAGGGGCCGAGGCCGTGCTAGAGGCTGAGACAGAGCCAGGGCTCAGCCTAGAGCAGCAACCCCAGTAGAGGACCCACAGGTAGACTTTTCCGATGAGGTTCCTGCTCAGACGGTTCCGATCGGACTAGCTCAGGTCCCAGAGGGGTTCATTGCCACCCCGGTTCTTCAGGACGATCTGGTCCGCTTAGTGGGCCTTATAGAGGGCGTGGCTCAGGCCGGTCTCCTTCCTACTGCGCCAGCCGTCTCTCAGGCTGGGGGATGGACCCAGACTCCTGCTACCCGTACACCAGAGCAGCTAGCTCCTCAGTTCCAAACTCCAGTACCTCAGACAGCTGGAGTAGCTCAGCCAGGGATTGTGGCACCGATAGTTGAGGGGGCAGCTATGTCTGCCAACGCTTTGTGGAGATTGGATCAGTTCACCAAGCTATTTCCTACTACATTTACTGGTGCGCCATCAGAGGATCCCCAGGATTACTTGGACAGTTGCTATGAGGTTCTTCGGAACATGGGTATCGTGGAGTCCAATGGAGTTGATTTTGCTACCTTCCGTCTTTCTGGTACAACCAAGACTTGGTGGAGGGACTACTGTTTGACCAGACCAGCTAGGTTTTCGCCTTTGACTTGGGCTCAGTTCTTCGAGTTATTCTTGGGGAAGTTTCTTCCAGTTACTCAGAGGGAGGATCTTCGGAGGCAGTTTGAGCGCCTCCAGCAGGGATCTATGACTGTTACACAGTATGAGACCAGGTTCATTACTCTAGCCCGACATGCTATCATGATACTCCCCACTGATCGTGAGAGGGTGAGGAGGTTTATTGAGGGTCTAGCTCAACCTATTAGACTCCAGATGGCCAGAGAGACAGGTACCGATATTTCATTTCAAGAGGCAACCAATGTGGCCAGACGGATTGAGATGGTCTTATCACAGGGCAGTTGTTAGGGGTTTGACAAGAGACCTCGTCATTTTGGCTGATTCAGTGGTGTCTCATCTGGAGGCAGAGATTCTTCTGGCAGAGGTCATCCTCCTAGACCATTCCAGTCAGCACTCCAGGTATCCCGCAGTGCACCACCAGCTCCTTTCAGTGCACCACTGCTTCAGAGCTTCCAGAGTGGTTATTCTGTTCGTCGGGGACAGTTTCAGGGACAATATTCTCAGCAGCCGAGGTCTTGCTTCACTTGTGGTGGTGTGGGGAACATTTCCAGGTTCTGCCCCCGAGCTTCTAGTGGTTCTCAGTATCAGGGTTCTCGTGTTATAATTCCCGCACCAGGTGCACCCCCACCCCCTCAGCCAGCTAGGGGTGGAGGTCGAGGTGCCAGAGGTGGAGGCCAGACAATTAGAGGTGGAGGACAAGCCACGAGAGGTAGAGGTCAGCCCACAGTGGGTAGACCCAGAGATGTTCAGTTGGA
The DNA here is from genome assembly GCA_005239525.1 of Nicotiana knightiana. Classification (NCBI taxonomy): domain Eukaryota; kingdom Viridiplantae; phylum Streptophyta; class Magnoliopsida; order Solanales; family Solanaceae; genus Nicotiana; species Nicotiana knightiana. The sequence goes on from ML411343.1 coordinate 22,180, forward strand.
GCGGCTCCGCCCCGATGCTATGCTATTCCTGCCAAGCCTGAGGCTGAGGCCTCTGATACAGTCATTACACGTATGGTTTCAGTTTGCAGCAGAGATGCTTCGGTTTTATTTGATCCGGGTTCTATATTCTCCTATGTCTCTTCATATTTTGCCCCTTATCTGAGCATGCCCCGTGATTCCCTGAGTACTTTTGTATATGTGTCTACCCCGGTGGGTAATTCTATTGTGGTAGATCGAGTCTACTGTTCATGCTTAGTGGTTATTGGTGGTCTGGAGACTCATGTAGATCTTTTGCTTCTTGATATGGTTTACTTCGACGTTACTTTGAGGATGGATTGGTTATCTCCCTACCATGCTATTCTGGATTGTCATGCCAAGACAGTGACCTTGGCCTTTCCAGGAGTACCTCGTTACGAGTGGAGAGGGACTCCTAGTCATTCTTCCGGTAGAGTTATTTCATATATGAAGGCTCAGCATGGTCGAGAAGGGTTGTTTGGCATATTTTTCCTATGTTCGTGTTTCTAGTGTTGAGGTTCCTTCTATGGAGTTTGTGCCCGTGGTTAGTGAGTTTCCAGAGGTATTCCCTGCTGACCTGCCGGGTATGCCAACTGACAGGGATATTGACTTTTGTATTGAGGTGGCTCCGGGCACTCAGCCCATTTCTACCCTGCCGTATCGTATGGCCCCGCCAGAGTTGAAGGAGTTGAAGGATCAGTTGCAGGATTTATTGGATAAAGGCTTCATCAGGCCTAGTTTTTCTCCTTGGGGTGCCCCAGTGTTGTTTGTCAAGAAGAAAGATGGCTCGATGAGGATGTGTATTGACTACCGGTAGTTGAACAAAGTTACTGTTAAGAATAAGTATCCTTTGCCAAGGATTGATGATTTATTTGACCAGCTTTAGGGTGCTTCAGTGTTTTCCAAGATAGACTTGAGATCTGGTTACCATCAGCTGAGGATTAGGGCGTTTGATGTCCCTAAGACATCCTTTCGCACTCGGTATGTGCATTGTGAGTTCTTGGTGATGTCATTTGGGTTGACAAAGGCCCCTGCTGCTTTTATGGAGTTGATGAATTGAGTGTTCATGCCCTATTTGGATTTGTTTGTTATAGTCTTCATTGATGATATTTTGATTTACTCCCGTAGCCTAAAGGAGCATGAGCAGCACCTTCGAGTCGTCCTCCAGACTCTGAAGGACAGTCATTTGTATGCCAAATTTTCCAAGTGTGAGTTCTGGTTGAGTTCGGTTTCCTTTCTAGGCCATGTGGTATCATCATAGGTTATTCAGGTGAATCCCAAGAAGATTTCAGCAGTCAGAGATTGGCCTAGGCCCACTTCAGCTACAGAGATTCAGAGTTTCTTGGGCTTAGCAGGCTATTATCGCCGGTTTGTGGAGGGCTTTTCATCTATTGCAGCTCCGATGACCAAGTTGACCCAGAAGGGTGCACCGTTCAGGTGGTTAGATGAGTGTGAGGCGAGCTTTCAGAAGCTCAAGATAGCCTTGACCACGACACCGATGTTAGTTTTTCCCACATGTTCAGGACCATATACCGTGTATTGTGATGCTTCACGGGTTGGAATTGGTGCAATGTTGATGCAAGATGGCAAGGTTATAGCTTATGCTTCACGTCAGTTGAAGGTTCATGAGAAGAACTATCCAGTTCATGATTTAGAGTTAGCATCCATTGTTCATGCGTTGAAGATTTTGAGGCATTATCTGTATGGGGTTCCATGTGAGGTGCTCACAGATCATAAGAGTTTGCATTATTTGTTCAGGCAGAATGAGTTGAATATGAGGCAGAGGAGATGGTTAGAGTTGTTGAAGGACTATGACATTACCATCTTATATCATCCGGGGAAGGCCAATGTGGTGGCCGATGCTTTGAGCCGGAAGTCAGCCAGTATGGGTAGTCTTACTTATATACCGGTCGGGGAACGATCGCTTGCTTTAGATGTTCAGGCTTTGGCCAACCGGTTCATGAGATTGGAGGTTTCTAAGACTGGCAGTGTTTTGGCCCATACTGTGGTCCGTTCTTCATTATATGATCGTATCCGGGCCAGGTAGTGTGATGATCGTCATTTATGTGTTCTTAGAGATACGGTCCGGCACAGAGGTTCCAAGCAGGTCACAGTTGATGATGAGGGAGTTTTGAGGATTCAGGGTCGTATTTGTGTACCTGATGTTGATGGCATTCGGGAGTTGATATTGCAGGAGGCCCATAGTTCCCGGTTCCATTCATCCGGCCGCCACAAAGATGTACCAGGACTTGTGGCATCATTATTGGTGGCGGAGGATGAAGAAGGATATTGTAGCATATGTAGCTCGGTGCTTGAACTGTCAACAGGTTAAGTACGAGCACCAGAGACCCGGTGGTTTGATGCAGCAGATTGATCTTCCCGAGTGGAAGTGGGAGCGTATCACCATGGATTTCGTAGTTGGACTCCCACGGACTCAGAGGATGTTTGATGCGGTGTGGGTCATTGTGGATAAGCTGACCAAGTCAACACACTTCATTCCTATATCAGTTTCATATTCTTCGGAAGTTGGCAAAGATCTACATCAGGGAGATTGTTCGCCTGCATGGTGTGCCTGTGTCCATTATTTTTGATCGAGATACTCAGTTTACCTCCCATTTCTGGAGAGTATTTCAGCGTGACGGGTTGATTTGAGCACAACATTTCATCCTTAGACGGACGGACAGTCCGAGCGTACTATTTAGATTTTGGAGGATATATTGCAAGCATGTATCATTGATTTTGGAGGTTCATGGGACCAGTTCTTACCTTTAGCTGAGTTTGCCTACAATAACAGTTATCAGTCGAGCATTCAGATGGCTCCGTATGAGGCGTTGTATGGTAGGCTGTGTCGGTCGCCAGTTGGGTGGTTCGAGCCGGGAGAGGCTAGATTTTTGGGTTCAGAGTTAGTCCAGGATGCCTTGGATAAAGTGAAGATTATTCAGGATAGACTTCGTACAGCCCAGTCCAGGCAGAAGAGTTATGCGGATCGCAGATTTCGTGATTTGTCATTTATGATTGGAGATCGGGTATTTTTTTGAGTGTCGCCCAAGAAAGGCGTGATGAGGTTCGGAAAGAGTGTCACCCACGAAAGGCGTGATGAGGTTCGGAAAGAAGGGCAAGTTTAGCCCTAGGTACATTGGTCCATTTGAGATTCTGAACAAGGTGGGAGAGGTGGCCTACAGACTTGCTTTTCCACCTAGTTTATCAGCCGTACACCCAGTGTTTCATGTATCTGCTTCAGAGGTATATTGTTGATCCCTCTCATGTACTTGACTTCAGCGGTCTACAGTTGGACAAGGATTTGACTTATGAGGAGGAGCCGGTAGCCATATTAGCTCGACAGGTTCGTCAGTTGAGATGGAAGAGTTATCCTTCGGTTCGTGTTCAGTGGAGAGGTCAGCCTGTTAAGGCATCTACCTGGGAGTCCGACTCCGATATGCGGAGCCAATATCCCTATCTTTTCCTCGATTCAGGTACCATTCTATGTCCGTTAGAGGACGAACGGTTGTTTTAGAGGTGGAGATTGTGATGACCCAAAAGGTCATCCCGTGTAATTTTAGCTAAATCTGTGTTCCAAGGCCGTGAAAACCTCCTTATATCTCACATCTATTTGCGTGCACATCCCGGGCGTATAGCCGGGAAGCCGTTATGTGAAAAACTGATAAAAATGATATTTTTGTGTTAAAATTTGAATAAAGTTGGCTTTGATCAAAATTTTTGGTAAACGGACCCGGATCCGTGATTTGACGGTCCCGGAGGGTCCATAGGAAAATATGAGACTTGGGCGTATGCCCGGAATCAAATTCCGAAGTCCCTAGTCCAAGAAATGAATTTTTGAAGAAAATTATTTTCTGAAAAATATAAAGGTTTTTGAAAATGAGATTTGATGTAAAACCTGTGAAACTGAGCACGGGCCCTTGGTTCCGGAGCCCGGAACAGGTTCAATATGTTTTATATGTGTTATTTGTGAAATTTGGTAAGAAACAAACTTAGTTTGACGTGAGTCGGATAAAAAATGTAAAAATTTAGAAGTTTCTGAAGCTTAAAGGAATTTCATTGATTTTGAGGTTTAATTCGATGTTTATGATGTTATTTTGGTGTTTTGATTACACGAATAAGTCCGTAGGATGTATTTGAGGTTGTGTGCATATTTAGTTTGGATCCCCGAGGGCTCGATTGAGTTTTGGATAGGTGTCGGGGTGATTTTTAGGCTTTAAAATGTGGTGTTGCACAGTTTTATGGTGTCTGGTGTAATGTACTATGCGATCGCATAAGGTCCCTCGCGATCGCGTAGCACAGGCTGGGAGGGGGGCTGGTCTTGCTCTACGCGAACGCAAGGAGCTGGGTGCGAACGCGGAGCTTTAGGGTCCTTGCTCTACGCGAACACACCCCATTCAGTCACGATCGCATAGGCTTAGTGAGGGGCTGGGGCTGGGTAGCTAATTACACAGTAAAACGTGACCCCTTAGTCGCGATCGTGGAGGGTAGTGTCCAGTGTGATGTGCGATCACAGTAGCCCTGTCGCGATCGCGTAAGCCATTTTCGCCCAGTTATTCTTTTTGGTCAAAAACAGAACCCATTACGGGATTAGACCCAAATTTCATAATTTCTTCTTCTCCACCTCATCTTGGGCGATTTTTGCAAGAAAACTTCACCACAACTTCATAGGTATATAAGCCTAGACTCATTTCCTTCAATATTTATCAACACCCATTAGATTTCTAGGCCTAAAACATGTGTTTAAGGGTAAAAAATTAGGGATTTGGGTAGAGTTAGGGCATTTTGATTATTTGGGAATTTGACTTCGTTTTGGGGTCGGATTTCAAAACAAATTACATATTCGGGCTCGTGGGGGAATGGGTGATCGGGTTTTGGACCGAACCTCGTGTTTGGATCAAGCGGGCCCGGGGTCAATTTTTAGAATTTTGGGAAGAATGTTGGGAATTCTATAATTAAGCTTGGGAATTGAATTGTTTAGCATTTATTGATATTATTGATTCGATTATGTATAGATACGATTGTTTCGTAGTCGGGTGCGAAAGGAAAAGCGGTGCTAGTGGCTTGATTTGGATTCTTGGAGTCGAGGTAAGTGTTTGGCGTAACCTAAGCTTGAGGGAATAGGTATTGAGTCTTAATTGCTACGCATTTATTACATGTTCAACATATAGGTGAGGTGACGAGTATCTATATGTTGTTGTCGAGCATGACCGTGGGTCAGATATTTTTAATTTTATGATATTTATTGAATTTTACTGTGTTTGCGGGTTTGGTATCCATTTGTTAGCTATTCATTTGATGGAAATTCTTGGTTATGAGTATTGTTGAGTAGTTGATCGGTTGGGGAACTTATGTTGGATTATATACTTGTGTAGGATTGGTTATAGCTGTCTCTCTTGCCGGGACGATATTATTCTTGTTGATTATTCTGTGCATTTAAGGTTTCTTATTGTTGATTTCATGACAACTCTTATTTTTATATTGTTTATGCACGAGGGGACATTCTGTGCCGAGTGTTTGTGAGGTTATGCACGAGGGGACATTCCGTGTTGAGTGTTTATTTATTTATTGCACGAGTGGACATTCCGTGCCGAGTGATTGTGAGGTTATGCACGAGGGGACATTCCGTGACGAGTGTTTATTTATTTATTGATGCATGAGGGGACATTCCGTGCCGAGTGTTTTTGGTGAGGTTATAGCATGAGGGGACATGTCGTGCCGATTCTGTTTATTTACTTGTTCAGAGTTGTTAATTCCTGCTGTTATTTATACATTTCAGATGTTATCGTATTATGTCATTTTAGTGAATTGTTGCCCCTTTTCCCTTGCATGTTAGCTCCATTTTTGTGCTTATCTGTTTTTTCTTGTCATTACTTCCTTATTACATTATTGAACTATACAGGTATTCATTATTTGTCGTGTCCTAGCCTCGTCACTACTTCGCCGAGGTTAGGCTCGACACTTGCTCAATACATGTTGTCGGTTGTACTGATGCTGCACCTGCACTTCTTTATGTTGTGCAGATTACGGAGCCAGACCTAGTGGATATTGAGCAAGGGAGTATCCTTCAGTCCACGGCGAAACCGAGGTAGACCTGCAGGCGTCCGCAGGCCTTGGCGTCACCATCTATTTCTTTCCTTCTATCTTATCTCTTATTTCTAGACAGCTACACTTGTTTATTTCAAACTCATGTTTTTAGTAAATCTTAGACTGTCTGTGAAATTGTGACACCAGTTCTGGGGGTGTATTTAAGGAAGTTTCGTAGGATTTATTATTTAAGTTGTTGAATTTCTTATCTTCCGCATTTCTAATTATAACTGTTCTAGTTTATCATTGTTATTGCAATTGTCTATAACAAAAAAAATAAATGTAATAATCGGAACGTTGGCTTGTCTAGCGGGTTCAACGTTAGACGCCATCACGGCCTGAAGGTGGGATTTCGTGTCGTGACAGATTTTGAATAGGATTTTATTATCGGATTTGAGTAACTTTTGTATGGTTAGGCTCGTGAGTGAATGAGCTTTCGGGTTTTGCATTTTTTATCGGATTTTGAGACGTGGGCCCGAGGGCCATGTTTAAGCCGATTTTGGATTTTGGGGTAGATTTTAGTAGTTTTCTTGTGGAATTGCTCATTTTAGCCAATATTGATTATCTCGTACTGTTTGTGACTAGATTCGGGACATTTGGAGGCCGATTCGAGAGGCAAGGGAATTTCGGAGTCGGATTTCTACGCAGTTGAGGTAAGTAACAGTTTCTGGTCTTGAGGGTATGAAACCCAGAGTTTGGTATGATGTGATTGTTTGGAGGTGACACACATGATAGGTGACAGGCGTGTGAGTGTACACCGTGATGGATTGTGACTTGGTCCGTCCCGTGAGACTGTAAAGTCTAATAGAGTTTTGTGCTTATATGTATTCCTTGTCTACTAGAAATTTGACTGCCTTTCATGTTAGAAATTATGCTTAGGATATGTACCTGCTTATGGTTGTTACAATCAGTCATAATAAGTCTTGTAAATGTTTACCTCAGTCTCTATTATTTCTCTGCCGATACACTATAGCACTCTGATTTGGGCTGATTCCCTTTCATTATTGAGGGTTGTTAGACTAGTGAGGTTCATGACTAAGTGAGGTTGAGGGCCTGTTGGTTAGGCATTGTACCTTAGCACGTGAGTTGTCCGTGAGACATGTGAGTTGTCCGTGCATATTTTGATATGATATGGTGAGCACGTGAGTTGTCTGTGCGGCACGTGAGTTGTCCGTGCAAATTATAGCGCTTGGATTGTAGAAGCCCCTCCGGAGTCTGGACACCCCCAGTGAGTGTACGTACCTAATGAGTGTGTGTATTGAGGGCTGAGAGCCGAGCGTTGAGCTGTTGAGAGCTTGAGTGATAATACCCTCTGAGGTTGCATATTTCTTCTTTGTTTCCGCATTTAGCTGATTCATGCTACTGTTGAACTTCCGGGAACTTGTTATATTTGGTGTTATTTGAACTTGGTAAATATGCAACTGATTTGACTCATGTTACCGGTATTTACTCATGTCTATTCTTAGATTTTGAAATTTTCCAAAATGAACTGTACTGTATAGCTCGTCACTGCTTCTCAGCTCCTTATTTATTTCTGTTACTTGATGAGTTGGTTGTACTCATGCTACACCCTGCACTTCATGTGCAGATCCAGGTCTGTTTGATCACGGAGATCGTTGAGTTCGGGCGCGATCGAGTACTGGAGGCTACGAGGTAGCTGCCAGCGTCCGCAGGACCTTGTCTCTCCCTCTATATTTCTTTATGTCCAGTGTTGATACTTAGACACTGGTTGTATTAGTTTGGTTTTCTAATTGCTCTTGGTGACACCCCGATATTTGGGGCTAGTTTTCCGCATTTTGATTCTATTTTGAGTTCAACTTTGGTTTTTTTTAATGAAAATTTCTGATATGGAAAAGTTTTAAACTACCTTTATATTGAATTACTGAAGTATTTTGGGAAAGTCGACTTGCCTAGTACCATCGATAGACGCCACCACGACCAATTAGATTTTGGATCGTGACACTAATGCAAGAAAATGTCTTCCTCGCTTCTTGAAAATACTTGCAGTCATACTAAAGATATTATTTGTATTAAATTAATTTCATTTGATCTTGCAAGATCGAGTTCAAGAAGATAGTAACCAATATGCTTTCTGCCGATTCTGGATTTTGGGTTTCTGTTATCGTGTATTGGACAATGACAGTCCGTTACTGCTTTGGGCCCAACATTGTTGGCAAATTAATCCAAATAGCCACCCATCTAACTACCTAAATTAAAAATAGCCGACGAATGTATAATATATATATAATTTATGTATTATTTATGTATAATCAATATATAATATAGGTATATAGCTAAAATAAATAAATAATGAATATGAGTGACTATTTGTGTAAAGATCTCTTTTCTTAATTGGCAGTACAAGTGTACACCATAAGATGTGTTTTATGGCTGTAATAGCGCATGCTAGCTATTTTCAGCCATGTAATTGAAAATAGGGAACTTTTCATAAGTACATAAGGTTTTAGAGAATTTTTCCAGCATCTTAGAACCATTAATTAGTTCAATAACAAATACGAGGATAAAATATTTTTATCCAGTAGCAGAAATTTCTTTTTCTATCCAAAATTAACGTTCGCTCCAACTAATCTCTCCTTAACTTCTCGCTTAGGAGTGATGGATTTCATAACTTTTGAATGAATTACTCCCTAGGGATTCTCTTTTATATACAATATTTATTTCTTAAACAAAAACAACGAAAAAAAGAATTTAGTCCCAAAAACTACACGAAACCATCAATAGAAGAAAGAAAGAATTGAACTGTAGTGTTAGGTTAATATGTGTACATCTATCTATATACACAATATAATTTTTTTGTTGTATATCTAGTTATATACCCAATATATAATGGTATTTCTACAAAGTATAATAATATTATATCATATATTTCTATTTGTTTATTTATAAAGAATGACGGTATAAAACTAATAAGAAACAGGCAAATTAAAGAAAAATATTATAGTTCATTTGTATAGGTATTGCTTTAGTCGTCTTACTTGATTGTCACTTTGCCAATAAAACAAACTTTTTGTAGCTTGGCTAAAAAATATGCTAATAACAATAACAACAATAAAGATAAACAAGAACTACCTGCTCATCAGGGCAAAAGACAAGGAAGCTAGCCACCTTTGATACATAAGTGTAGTACGTTAATTGCCAATGCATAAAGAATAAAGGGCAGCATTTAGGAGGGGGGAGGGGGAGATGATAATAAATTAATAAGGATAAAAATTTCTTCCTTAATTTGTGGACCAAGTTTTATTTAGAAAATCTTTGAAATATGATATTGTAAATGAATCTCTTTTATTTGGAATAAACAAAGATTATTTTTTACAAAAAGCCCAACCGTGTAAAAGTCTCTTGAAAGAAAAAGAGAAACTGTTATCAGATATCAATTTTTACAAATTCACCTATGAAATTTGAAATTCACCATAACTATGATTGTTTTTTAATTAGATAAAATAAAAAGTGGCTATGGTAAATTTATACGGTCATGGCTAGGGAAAGAATATCTTCATGAGACTTTTTTTTTCTCTCTTTTCATGGGACCATGTTGTATGTTTGTGTGAGATTGCATCTCTTCTTTTTCGTTCCTGCTTCTTATTCTTCTTTTAGGTATTTGTGTTGTGTCCATATGTCGATGTTATAAATTTTCTCTACCATTGCCTTTTGGAGTATCCATATGAATAACATGTTAGAATTTTTTGTGGACTTACATATTTATTGTATTGAGAATAATTGTTCCAAACTGAAGGTGATTTGCTAATGATTAAAATTAAATGAGTTTATAAAACACCTCATAAAGTATAAGGACTTGTGTGTAGATACCTGAATATAAGTTCTAATTTAACATGAGCTAAATTAAAATTATATGTGTAACTATAAGTAGGTTACGGTCTACAAAGAGTTTTCTTTTCTAATCTCCCCATTATGTAAAGAGGTAGAGACACACGTCTTAGCTTGGAATACTGTAAAGCACTAGTTGAAGAATTTTATCAGTTGCAGGAGTATAATTTTTATTCTTGATGATTTGACACGATAGTTCTTTGGAAAATTAGTTTTCATTTATAATTTTACTCTAACAATTATTATCAAGAGCACATATGACGTTAATTGGTTGAGAAACCTTCTTTAGACAAACGTATTTGGAAAAAGTATTTCTGCAAGAAAGCTTTCATTTGGTTATTAATTGATTTAGGCGCTGTTCTTGCGGCTTAACGTTTCTGTCAAGAGAGAAGTTCGCCACCTGTAATTTTAAGGATTTTGATTAAAGCCTTTTTCCAATTTGTCGCCGCCAGAAAAAATTGAGGGTCTAACTTATTGATTAAAACGTTAACTCACTGCTAGTTTACTCTGAGCCATGAAAACAGTTGTGTTTAGGGTTTAGGTGCCCGCTAGAAGGTTGCTATTTGGGTATTATTATTATTATTATTATTATTATTTATTATTATTATTATTTGGTGTGAAAAAATAATTACGGGCAGCCCTTTAAGTTTAGGGATATTGACACAAAGGGGACTTTTGGGGCTGGTCTCAAAACTGAAATCCCCGAAATTAACAATTGCTGGAATGACCCTAATATGTCGATGCACGTTTAATGAAATAATCTGGACTAAAATACCCTAAGGCTGAGATAGCGTCAGAGCAACCAAAATCTGAGAACTGCCCCATGCACAAGTTATGATAAATTGATAGGACTTCATGTTGTATTCAACATATCGAGTCGCATAACACACAAAATTTATCGGGTTACCATACTTCTAAGACTACGAACAAAAGAGTAAATAAAGCATGTCCGAAAGATAGCAGGCAAGTTTGTATAGGTCAAAATCCGATCGAGGGAATTCAGTATGGAAAAGTTATTAAGTACGAGAATCACGGCCTCAACGTGAGCAATAAGGCCGAGGTCGAGCAGGTCCTAACAACAAGGAACCGCCGAGCAATATATTAAGGCCGAGGTCGAGTAGCGAAGAGTAGGAATAACAGCTAGGTCGAGTAGCAAAAGGCATGTAAAATTCACTATCCATTTGTAAGATTCACTTGGATAAGAACTCTTGTAAACAATTGACTCTTGAGAGATAATACAAACTTTACCTTTCCAAAGTGATTCTATTTGTTGTTTATTCTGTCTTTCCACTCATCAGATCCGAGAAAACTTTGTTCATTTCCTTATCCATTTGTCACACATTATAGTCAGAGGGACGAATCATCCACCTCATTCAATATTTGGGTTAACCGTTCCTCCTATTTATATTTATTGCCATTTTACAAATTTATTGCTCATTATTATCTCATCACACATTCTCAATAGCTACATTTAATAACTTCATTCAATAGTTGGATATTCTTGGGCATTATTGCATGAGTAAGTATTAGATCTAAGATATATTATATTTGATTAGGATTTGCCCTTCACTTCATTTATCTTTTAATTAGTTTAGCAAAAAGTCCCATACTTTTTGGTCAAATAATTTGGCGCTATATGTTAAAATTTTCTAGTCAAAGTCATAGTTTTTCTAGATCTACAAAAAAACATACCAACAGTAAAGTATAGAACTTTTTTTTCCTACTTGCGCGATCTAACATGGCAGAAAGTGGGGAAGAAAGATTTAAGGCAGTGGCAGGCCTTACTGCTAATCTCCTAAACACCGTCAACGAGGCAAACGGAGAAGACGAGGAGAACGTGACACCAACTGCTTCTCCTAGGCGAATTGGTTCACCCCTCCCTCATGGCAGCGTTACCGTCTCCCATGACAAAGGAGCCTCTACATCCACGACGGAAGAAGCACCACCAGTAGTGAAACAACTACTAGAAGCATGGCTAACGAGTCTACTGACCAGTATACTCGACAAACCCTCTCAAAGGGAGAGCAGGGAGGATGCACGAGTCGACATCACAAAAACAACCAATGAGCAACACGTCCCCCCTCATTCAACAAGTATCACTCACTCTGTTAATGATGAATGTAATGACGCCCTCACTGCTATTCTAAGAAAAATGAAGGAGATGGAGAATGAGAACAAAGCACTCCGCGACCAAATGAGGGAGCATCAAGAAAGGGTGGATAAGATACTGGGCGCCCGAAACTTCTACCAAAACGGGACGCCGACCGGTTTGTGGAATAACCGTATAGAGACGAGGCCACACCACACGCTATACCCAAAACATTCAAGATGCCACCATACTTGAAAATATACGACGGCACAACGGACCCTGAGGATCACATCATCCACTACGTCGCCGCGGTCAAGGAAATTACCTCGCTAAAGAGCAAGTACCATCTATATTGTTGAAAAAGTTTGGCGAAACCCTAACCGGGGGAGCACTGACATAGTACTCGCAACTGCTCCCACGATCCATAAAAATATTTGAGGAGATGGCCGACAAGTTCGTCACCGCCCATGCCGGGGCCAAGAAAGCAGAAGCTAGGGTGAATGATATATTCTCCATTAAACAGTCACCTGGCGAAAGGCTCATGGACTTCCTCGCCCGGTTCAACAAAGTGAGAATGATCCTTCCAAATGTGTCGAAGGGAATGGCAGTAGCAGCTTTCCAAAACAGGCTGAGCAGGAGCGATTCGAGGGCGACCATAAAACTGTTGAGCATGCTCGTGAAGTACCCTTCCACCACTTGGGAAGAAATACACAACGCCTATTGTGCCGAAGTGAGAAAGGATGAGGACGGCCTTAACGGACCGACTCATCGATTGATGTCGGTCTAGATGGAGTCGAGAAAAGACTGTAGAAACGATAACATAATGGATCATGTAGGTCCGTTCCTTAATCGCGAAAGACACCAGCCGTACGTCAGAATTGCCACCATACCACCCCCCCGCTATGGTGACGGCCCATTCAGGTCACAAATGGGACTCGCCAAAAATGAAAGAGGTATGCCTACACTATTATTTGCTCATAATTTTTGTGTTTCTCCTTCAGAGATAGTCTTTGACCTAGAGAAGCTCGGCCCTAAGATGAAATAGCCACAAAGGATGAAGTCCGACCCAAACACCAGAAAGTCGAACGCCCTCTGTGAATTTCATCAGGAACGAGGCTACAAGACCGAGGACTGCATCTCCTTGAGGCAAGAGGTAGTGAACATGATCCACCAAGGGCATTTGCGAGAGCTGATGAGCGACCAAGGAAGAGAGAACATCGCTCGTGGGCAAAAACAACATCAAGGCCCCCTGAAACCGCCCTCCCCAGCCCGCACCATCCAGATGATCATCAGCGGAGGAGACGATGCGACAATCAACAACGTGAAATTCATAACCACCCACAAGTTGAAGCGGTCAATCACCCATGAACGGTATGACGACCTCGAAGAAAGTATCATCTTCGATGAGTCAGATACCCACGATTTGACTTTTCCTCACTATGATGCTCTCTTTATTACTTTACGCATTTCAGATACTAATGTAAAATGGATTATGGTAGATGACAGAAGTGGCACATGCATTATTCACCCTCAAGTCCTCTCACAAATGAGGCTCGAGGATAAGATAGTGCCACACTGCATCACACTAACGGGTTTTAACAATGCAGTTAAGCGGACCTCCAGAGAAATCACATTGGCCGTTCTAGCCGGTCGTATCACCCTGGAAACAACGTTCCACATCATGGACTAAGACACGACGTACAACGCCATCATAGGATGGCCTTGGATACACGCCATGAAGGCCATCCCATCCAGCCTATATCAGATCGTCAAGTTTATCACACCGTGGGGAGTGTTCAACATTCGCGGTGAGCAGCGCACAACCCAAGAATGCTACTGTATCGCCCAAGACTGCACGTACACCCAACAGTTGAAAAACAAAGGCACAAAAGCATAACAATTAGCGAGGTCGAGGTTAGACGGTGACAAACAAAAAGATGTCATCAAAGATCCCTAAGTCGTCCACGAGATCAACTGTGGAATACCTCGACCCCGTCCAGCTGGATAAAAGTGACCACATAAAAAAAGCTTATATCGGCCACAAACTTCAAGAACCAAGTAAATTCCATCAATTTTTTAACTAACAACACCGACTTATTTTCCTTCTCCCATGCAGATATGCCAGACATCCCGAAAGAAATAACACACAAACCGAACATCGACCCACTCTACCCCTCGGTACGGCAAGTTAGAGGAAAATTTAATGCTACAATAAATGATGACGTCCGCGAAGAGGTGGAAAAAATGCTTGCAAACGGCTCTATCATGGAGTTGAAGTACCCCCAATGAGTCGCCAACGTGGTCATGGTGAAAAAGAAAAATGGGAAATGCCGCATGTGCGTAGACTTCACAAATCTGAACAAGGCCTACCCAAAATATTAATTCCCACTGCCTCACATTGATCAACACATCGATGCAACAGCAGGGCACGAGCTATTAAGTTTATTAGAGGCCTACTCGGGTTATAACCAAATCCTCATGGAGGAGGAAGACCAGGAAAAAAACTACTTTCATCACCCACCAAGGGACTAACTGCTACAGAGTTATGCTGTTCGGATTAAAAAATACAGGGGCAACCTATCAGAGGCTAGTAACCAAAATGTTCAAAGAACAACTTGGAAGAACAATGAAATTATATATAGACGAAATATTGGTCAAGTAAAAAAGAAAGGAAGATCACATCGACCATTTGAGGGAAGCCTTCGACATACTTAGGTGGCACGACATGAAGCTGAACCTTGAGAAATGCGCCTTCGGCATAACCTCAGGAAAATTCCTCGGCTTTTTGGTGTCGCAGAGAGGCATTGAGGTCAACCCCGACCAAATCAAGGCTATAGAAGGAATACCATAAAACTTGACCAGCAAGAAGCAGGTGCAGAAGCTGACCGGTCGTATAGTCGCCCTATCTAGGTTCATCTCACGATCCTCTGATAGATGCCACAAATTCTTCAGCGTACTCAAAAAGGACAACAGACTCCAATGGAATTCCGAGTGCATCAACGCCCTGAGAGAATTAAAGGCATACTTGTACTCGCCCCATTACTTGCTAAGGCGGAGCCCGGAGAGCGCCTCCTAATCGACCTGGTCGTGTCTGACGTTGCAGTGAGCACAGTCCTGGTCCATGAAAATAAAGGTACACAATCTCCAATCTACTACATTAGCAAAACCTTGGTTGACGCCGAAACGAGGTACCCTCACCTCGAGAAGCTAGCCCTGGCTTTGGTCGTAGCTTCGTGAAAGCTTAGACCTTATTTCCAATGCCATCCCATCTCAATGGTCACAAATTTTCACCTGAGGAGTATCCTACGCAAATCCAAGCTGTCGGCTAGGTTGGCTAAATGGGCTATCGAGTTAAGCGAGCACGATATAACCTATCAACCACAAACAACGATAAAGTCCCAAGTACTTGCCGACTTCTTCGCTAAAATAATGCCCGAGGTCGAAAGGGAAGCCGCTAGTACTTCTCCCAAGATACACGACCTATGGATTCTATACACCGATGGCGCCTCCAACGCATTAGGATCTGGACTTGGACTCGTACTCGAGGTCCCGACAGGTGAGATAATTCGTCAGTCCATACGGTGTCCCGATACGACCAACAATGAGGCCGAGTATGAGGCCGTGATTGCAGGATTAAAATTGGCCCTCAAATACGGAGCACGACGGGTAGTCCTTCTATGCGACTCACAACTCGTCGTCAATCAAGTTACAGGGACTTTCCAAATCAAGGAGCAAAGGCTACAAAAATATCAGGACGAGATCTGCAAGCTGCTGCCCGAGTTCGACGAATGTCAGCTCGACCAGATACCTCGAGCGCAGAACATCGAGGCAGACTGCCTTGCCAAATTGGCGGCAGCTACCAAAAGCATAAATGGAAAAGAGAACGTGGTCACACTTCTCAACTCAACCATCGAATAAATTGAGGTACGCACTATCAACCTAACTTGGGACTGGAGCAACTGTATCATTGCCTACCTGCTAGATGGCGTGCTCCTAAACGACAAAAAGAAGCCAAAAAGTTTCGAATGCAAGCAACCTGGTATAACATCATCAACAACGACCTATATAAGAGAATGTATGGCGACCCTATAGCAAAATGTCTGGGACCAAATTAGACAAGGCGTATCCTAAAGAGGTCCACGAGGGTCATTGCGGGGCTCACACCGACAATTTAGCCCTAGTCAGATGTCTCATACGAGCAAGCTACTACTGACCCACAATGAAAAGGAAGCAAGTGATTTTGTTAAAAAATGTGAACCATGCCAAAAATACGCCCCCATGATCAATCAAGCGGGCGAGCACCTCCACTCAGTTACGTTGCCCTGGCCCTTTATCAAATGTGGAATGGATATCATCGTCCACTTCCCGCAGGACGAGGTAGTGTACGATTTCTTTTGGAATTAACTGACTACTTTCTAAATGGGTGGAAGTAGTTGCATTCGCCCAAATACGTGAACAAGAAGTGATCACCTTTATATGGAGGAACATCGTATGCCGCTTCGGCATCTCTAAATAAATCAGTTGTGATAACGAACCTCAATTCACAGGGAAAAAGGTCGCCGAGTTCTTCAAGAAATGGCACATCAAAAGAATACTCTCCATGCCATATCATCCCATCGGCAACGGCTAAATTAAATCCTCCAACAAAATGATATTGAATATCATAAAAAAGAAACTAGAAAATGCTAAGGACTATGTCCAGAGGTTCTACTAC
This sequence comes from Nicotiana knightiana, assembly GCA_005239525.1. NCBI lineage: Eukaryota > Viridiplantae > Streptophyta > Magnoliopsida > Solanales > Solanaceae > Nicotiana > Nicotiana knightiana. Next base: position 38,928 of record ML411343.1, read on the forward strand.
AAGTGTTATGGGCATATCGCACCACACCAAAGACAAGCACAGGGGAAACGCCATACTCACTAGTCTATGGGACTGATGTAGTGATACCGGTCGAGGTTGGGTAACCAAGACTAAGATATTTAAATGAAAGTGGGCCAGGCAACAATGAAACAGAAGGCAAGATCTCGACGAGGCCGAAGAACAAAGAGACATGGCTTACATAAGAATGGTATCCCAGAACAATAAGCAAAGCGATACTACAACAAAAAAGCCAAAGTCAAGTCACTCAAAGTCGGGGACTTCGTACTCAAAGTCAAAACTCAAGCGAGCAAAGATCCACGGGAAAGCAAACTGGAGACCAATTGGGACGGTCCGTACAAAATTACGGCAGTAGTAAGCAAAGGGCCGTTCCAACTAGAAACAATGGAGGGAAAAGTGCTACCGAACAATTGGAACGTCGCTCACCTCAAATACTTCAACTTCTAAAGATAAGACGTCCTCCAAGACGTACTCTTTTTCCCTCACCCGAGTTTTGTCCCAATTGGGTTTTCTTGGAGAGGTTTTTAATGAGGAAACGAAGAGGGAATCTCGAAGTTAAGTATCAATTCATCGATCGACCTCTTGACAGTTTCTCCAGGTCGACCAATGAAGGGATTAGATAGACTGGGACTTCTCCAATGCATGTACGAATAGAGCAAAAACATGTAAACTTCTTCAATGAATGTATAAAAAAAATGAAATATGCAAACATATGATGTTCACATGTCCCCACCAAGTTTACACATTATGCCAACCCAAGAAATTCAACATTCGACCTCGCTCGAATCAACTCACATTCGACCTCGTTCGAATTAATCTAAAGTCAATATTCGACCTTTCTCGAATTGACTCACATTCAACCTTGTTCGAATTAATCTAAAGTCAACATTCGACCTTGCTCGAATCGACTCACATTCGACCTTGTTTGAATTATTCTAAAGTCAACATTCAACCTCGCTCGAATCGACTCATATTCAACCTCGTTCGAATTAATCTAAAGTCAACTTTCGACCTCGCTCGAATTGACTCACATTCGACCTCGTTCGAATTATCTAAAGTCAACTTTCGACCTCTCTCGAACCGAATCACATTTGACCTCGTTCGAATTAATTAAAACACTTGCACACAACTTGGATCGAACTAACTAAGTAACAATTCAGCCTCGCATGAGTTCGACTTACAGTCGACCTAAGTCAAATTGCAATCAAGGTAGTCAATTGAGAAAAACATTCAAGGGAAAAATAAGAAGTTCAAGAACAGGCAGCAAAAATATTATCATTCCAAAAAGTCATCTTACAAGGGCCAAACAAATGCCCGCAAAACAAAACAAAAAGAAAAGAAGAACAATAATACAAAAGGAAGTATACTATTCGGCCGCATCTCCCCTATCGCCATCGTCACTAGCGCCCTCGCCATTGGAGTATCCGTCATCATACCAAGCACCTGGTTTGAGCCCGTCCAAACCATCTTCATCATCATCCACCCCGAGCGTACTGGGGTCGTAGCCACAAGCATCACGAGCTGCACGTGCCTTAACACAAGCATCCTCGAATTCTGCCTCAAAAGCTTTCCCGGCTGTCATCAAACACCTATTTATGTCAAGATGAGCCTCAGCATGAACCCACTTCTCGTACAAATCCTGTGGGACATTGGGATAAATGGAAGCATAGGAGGTAGATGTTTAAGCCAGCTGCTGCGCCTTCTCGGCCTTGAGGAGGATAATCTGCTTGTTTAGATCTGAGACCTCTACCTCTAGACCATCGATCCACTCTTCAAGCCTCGCCTCCAAAGGCAGATGTCTCTGCCTCACAATCCCGCTTGGACCTGAAGACACAGATGGAACTCGCTAATGTCGCTGCCTCCGCCACAACAGCCGTTCTGGCTTTATCTATTCTCTCCAACTCGCGCAGCTTTTGTGGCCAACTCGTTTCTTAAGCCGTTGGCTCTAGCTTCACTTTGCTCGAGTTCAGCCCGTAAGGATGCCACATGATCCTGGAGGTAGACACACTTGGTCATAACCCCCTTACTCACCTCGAGCTCATCATCTTTGGCTCTCAACGTCCCTTCGCGTTCGCTGCACCTGCCAATGGCTCTTACAAGCTCATCATCCTTCTCCTTCAGCTCCTCATCCTTTTATTTCAGCTTGTCTTGGAGAGACTGTAATTGACCTTTCTCACCAAGTATAATGACCAGTGCTCGATGTTTGGTACGATACTCCCTGTACTTGGACTCCATCCTTTTATAGAGAGCTGCTCTCTTCTCCTCCCTGCGGGCACTCTCGATCTCCGGAATGAGGTCTGATAAGCAAATAGTGAACGGTCATCAAAGATGATTAGCGTAAAGGAAAGTCGAAGATATTAAAATGCTAAAAAAGACAACTTACTCGCAGGGCCATCCCGAAAATGCCTAATGACAATGCCTAATGACAGGTCCGCGTCCTTCAGTCTACAGAATCATGTTCTCGGTGCCCATGCATAAGGGAGCTAAAGATTGGACCCGTCATCATCTACGATGACCGTATTTCCTCTCCCACCGGCGGATGAAGAGCCGACCTCAGCGATCCTCGACTGCCCTCCTCATGTAGCAGCCTCAACTGCCTCCAATGGCCTCTCTTGTATGGCGACATCTGGCGAGGGGGCAGTCCCCATAACTGAAGGACGCGCCAACTCCACATCCAAAATAATTGGCCCCTCGGGTGTGGCCGCGACCGTAGACACTCTGCCGATCTCTACTTTTCGCCTCTTTAGCGGCGCCACCTCCTTCTCGCCGGGTGAATACTCATCTACCAGGTGCACTACCGGGAAGGCCGGGGTCTCTATTAATGGAACGGTTATCTGCCGACCAGATTCATTTAATGCCAGAATCTGAGAGAAAGTTTTCCGCACAGACTCGACATACACGAGCTGCATCTCGGCCGAGGTAAACTCCTGGCGAAATGCAGGAACGGTAGCCTTCGCCTTTTTAGATGTCCTCCGACCTAACACCAAAAAGAAACCATAAGTAAAAGAAGGAAACAGACTATGACGAGGTCAAAATATTTAAAAGACAAAATCTGACTCACCGGTCGAGGGCTTGGGCCCGAACCTCTCATTGAAGGACGCCTAGTCGCGGATCCCTACGGTGGGGGGAAGGACTTGGGCCACCCAGCCACTGATGTTGGAGACCAAATAAGGAAGATGTCTCTCGGCTGCACGAAGGGAAAATAAAACAAGTAAGTCACGAAATATAGAGACAAAGGAAAGAATGTACTTCAATTAGCGAGGACACTTACGAGCAAAAATCCATTGCTCGGGAAATCCACTAGGTTTCGCCACCACGTGCTCGGTTTTGACGAAGAAATAGTTGAACCAAACCCAGCAATTTGCCTTGTCATCCATTCCTGCCACCAACCCTTTGGTTCTGCGGTGGCGAAGGTAAATTATCGTGCCCCTATAGAAGTTGGGCGCGAAGAGGTGCAACAGAAACTCCACAGCCAGTCAGCTCCGTGAACTTTGTTAGCATGAGGAAGATTTTGTCGATTTAGGGGGAAATTTGGGATGGGCAAACGCCATAGTAACGGCAGAATTCCTCCGCCAACGGAGGAGGAGGGAGAGAGTAACCCACTTGGAATGGGTAGGTGTAAAATGCGCAGTACCTGGGCTGGTGAATCTGTATTACATCGTCCCCTACTGGAACCATGTCGACGCGAGCAGGGATGTTGTATTTGGATCTGAGGACGGCTATATGCTTCGCCTCCATCTCGAACCTTACTGGCTGGGGGTCCTGAGTAGGTTCCTTCGAGAAGTCCGGCCGGGAGTTTGGGTTACGAGGAACGACCTCCTCCACGACGGGGAAGCTTTCGTCCTCCATAATAACGGATTCTCCACCACCGGAAGGCATGGAAACCAATAGAGGAGTTGGTTCTGAGACCACCTCGAGGTTGGAAGTTACGTTAGTCATCTTCTGCTAGTGGTTATGTGGTGGAGACAGAAATGAAGAAAGGGCGGTGACAGTAGAAGTTACAGGAAGTATGAACACAAGAGGAAGAAGGAGATGGAAGGTGCAAGATTGAAGAATTCAGAGAATGCAAAAGCTTCTCTAAGAGGCTTTCCCCTCCTTATTTATATATAACCAGGGCGTTCAAATCGATGCGAACAACTGCCAGTGGCCCTAGAATCCTAGTGATAGGGGCTCGAGGAATGATGCAACGCATTAGGAAGATGCACAATGATGACGCATGCGGTTGTGACATCACCCTACACCAAATTCATTGACCATAACCTTCAGAGCGACACGTCATCATCTCGGCAACGATCGCCCCCGCTCGACCACCACTTCAGGATTTCTCTAGAATTGTTGTTGATGAAGTCCGCTTATTGAGCTCGACCAAAAGACGACCTCGATAAGCGGAGGGACTAACTGTATGGGTCAAAATTCGACTGAGATAATTTAATATGGAGGAGTTATTAAGTGCGAGAATCACGGCCTCAACGTGGGCAATAAGGCCGAGGTCGAGCAAGGCCTAACAACAGGGAACCACCGAGCAAGATATTAAGTCCGAGGTCGAGTAGCGAAGAGTAGGAATAATGGCTAGTAGTCTTGGAATTACCAAAAGGAATATTCTATTGAATATTCCTTCCGCTGTACTTTTTAGGGTTTTTGGGAATATCCCATATAAATAGTAAAAGAAAGGGGGTAAAAGACATGTAAGATTCACTTGGATAAGAACTCTTGTAAACAGTTGACTCTTGAGAGATAATACAAACTTTACCTTTCCATAGTCATTCGATTCGTTGTTATTTCTGTCTTTCCACTCATCAGATCCAAGAAAGCTTTGTTCATTTCCTTATCCATTTTTCACACATTGTTGTCAGGAAGGAATCTTCCAGCTCATTCAATATTTGGGTGAACCGTTCCTCATGTTTACATTTATTGCCATTTTGCATATTTATTGCTCATTGTTGTCTCATTACACATTCTCAATAGCTACATTTAATAACTTCATTCAATAGTTGGATATTCTTGGGCATTGTTGCATGAGCACGTATTAGATCTAAGATTTATTATATTTGACTAGGATTTGCCTTTCACTTCGTTTATCTTTAAATTAGTTTAGCAAAAAGTCCCATACTTTTTGGTCAAACAAAGTTACGACAAAACGATAGGATTTATGCTTTATTGAACCTAGCTATCTTGTTGGATAAATAAAAGCTCTAACGGATTGTTATGTTTCATCAATGATATATCATTAAAATTATAAACAGTTATGACAAAAAATTAGAACTTTTAACTATATAATTATATTGCTATAATTCATTTGGTAGAATATTTTTTACCTTGAAAACGGTAATAACAATTATATTTGATTTTGTGGTTCTAAAAATATGTGATTTATTTTTATGCTAGTTGTTAGGCAATATATTCTAATTATGAGCGGTGCCACCCCAGGGTTTCGCACTGGTACAACGGCGCCTGAAACAGCCACACTGTTCTCTCCATGATCTTCAGGACCGTTGCTTTCGTGTGCATTCACTGAGTTAGACATTTTTCACCTGAAATAAAAGATTCTTGGACAAGAAAAAGTGTGAAGAATAACTTGTGTTTTTAGAAAACCAACACTAAAACAATCACTATAATTTTTGGCCCCACGGTGGGCGCCAAACTGTTTACCTTGAAAATGGTAATGACAATTATATTTGATTTTGTGGTTCTAAAAATATGTGATTTATTCTTATGCTAGTTGTTAGGCAATATATTCTAAGTGTGATCTAAGAAAATAAGATAAGAGTAAAGGGAAATAGTGATATGCAAACCAAGTTGTTACTAAACGGGTCTTGAGCTGGCTGAAGTAGGGCCTCAAGGTCGAGCTATAAAGCCTAACAGAGGACGGCCGATGGAGGAACAACAGTACGGGGTGCCTCGAGGGTAACCCTTTATGATCAATAATGAGCAATAAATGAGGAACAATTAATGAACACAATAAATGAAAGGCAATAAATCCGTAGATTAAATGTTGAATATGTTAAGAAGGAAGAGAATATATTATTGTTGTATTCAATATTCATTTGTCCCAAAAAATGACAAGGGTCCCCTTTATATAGGAGGGGGGAATCCCAACATAGTACATGTATAATTATTACAAAGAAATACTGCTGGTACATGTGTATAATGGTCCGGTACGGACTTGTACTATTTTGTAGGCGTTGTCAGCTTTAACCACGTGCTCTTGGGAGCTTCCCGCCTTTTCATGACGGTATTCGATATTTATTCCATCTTGAGGTATATCGATCCATCGATATACCTCCTCGAGGAATGCACCTCAGGGTCCGATGCAATCGTGATCGGGCTCGAAATCCCGTAGAAGCCTAAAAATCGATCATCCCCCTTTTTGACCGTATACAGATAGTCCCTGCTTTTCTTGGGATGAAAAGACAAGAAACGATTTGAATTCTCTAACTCTTCAATGCTTTCATTATTAAGTCAGTTATTCCATATTAAGTGATTGATGTGACAAAGGGATGCTCAAAGTTCATGTTCGCACAGCTCTCGAAAAGCACAGCTCTCGAAAAGTCTTCGAATTAATTACGACGGTTGGTTGTCTTTTGGCTTTCCTCGGCGCACACGACTGTTTCCCTCACCCCTTATTTTTCATTGCATCTCCAAACCTTTAAAATATCTCTTCCTATTTCTTTCTTGTGTTCTTTCCCTGATTAATTTTTTTCCTTCCTTCTGAAATGTTCTAGTAAGAATGGTGAAGACCTCCAAAATTGTTTCTCAAGATGATAAATCTTCCTCATCTTCACGCTCGTCCAAGGGAAAGGAAATAGTGCCTCATCGTCTCGAAGAATGCATCCCAGGGCCCTGTGAAACAACCTCCGATTTCAAGGTTGACAAGCCATCTTCGAAGTCGGGATGGTGTGAACCCATATCCCAATATATTAGCCTGATAACAGACACCGAGAAGGTGAAGGCCGATTGTCGTTGGGGAGATGCGGTGCAAGTGGAAATTCCTTCTCGGGAAGAAGACATAATGACCCATAGAGCTAGCTTCCTTAGTATGTATACCTACCCATTTATCCTTGGTCCGGTGGAGCCATCCTTGCCGCCGATAGACCCCGTGATCCTCAATTTCTGCAAGCAATATCGAGTAAGACTCGTCTAAATCCATCCATCATTTTGGCGCATTATTTATATGATTAGGCACTTTGCAAACATGGTCGAGGGGATGCCTTTTACCCTTTACCACTTGGTCAAAATGTACAGTTCCCGACTCTACCAGGGTCACCTGATTAAGCTTCAACGTCGGGTCTCGAAGGCTTTCTTTGCTTGCACCGACGAAGTCAGGGACAGAGGGTGGATGAGCAGATTCCGTTCCCTGAAGAGTGGAACATGAAACATAAGTGAATATGTTAATTAAGTGTTTTCTCTTTGGATCAATTTCCCCACTGACTAACTCCCTTCGATGATGCAGCTGCCGTGAGGCATCCTGACGATTTTAAGGACCTCTCAGGCTAGGTTAGCCAGCTAGATACAGTCTTCCTATATGCCGAGCGCGTATGGCGCGACCTGGCTAGAGCTCGATGGGAAGCTAAAAACCATGGTGAGTTCCTGTTCCTGCCGTACTTGATCCCCTTAGAAGAGGTATCCCCGACCGTGTCCTTTTGTGTTTGTGCAAGTCTGGGAGAGGCCTCTTTGATGAGAGAAGCACCGCCTGGGGAAGAGGATGCCCCTAAAACTAGAAAAGAAAAGAAGAGAAGAAGGAAATTGATGTCCGAGTCCCCGAAGCCAAAGAAGGCTAAAATGGAAAAACCTAAAGCCGATTTAGCGGCCTTAACTCCAGAGGTATTAGAGATCCCCCGGGCTGAAGGTGAAGAGAAAAATGAAGCCCCGGTAGCACCCTTTGGAAGAGGGAGCATGACTGTTCCGCACCTTGCTGAGCCGATGGTTGCCGAGCTGGAGGCTTCTGAATCAGAATCCGTTGTTGTTGTTGCCCCACCTCGAGACGGAGAGGCCTTCAAGGGTGAATCGGATGGTGCCCCCGAGCCGATTGACGACCAAAATATTCCCCGAGCCGGGGTTATTTAAGTGAGTGATTCCCCACCGGGCCCAACATTATCTCCGAGGGAGATACGGGATACCCGAAATATAGAGTCTTCCGGTGTGGGGGTGTCTATCGGAGATAAGGACGTGTTTGAAGGACTCTTCACTGGGGTCGAGGAAAACCACAAGCTCAACATCTCACTCATTTTCGATGAAGCTGAGAGGCTCTGCAAACGGGTACTATTTCGTAAATTATGTTCAGGGCTCTTATCTTCATCTTTCTAATTTTGTTTCTTTTGTGCTTTCAGGCCATTGTGCTTTATAATCATGCCCTTGCTAAGTCTCAATCCGAGTCGACCCACTACGAGGAAAAGTGCAGGAAGCTCTCTTTGGAGGCTGATGAGCTTAGAGCTCTTTTTACTAAGAAGGAGGAAGAGCTCCGCGACCTTCGGGATCGTTTGAAGGCGGTGTCTCGAGAGCGAACCGATCTTGCTGAGCAGGTAATACAACCTTCATTATTTACACGCTTTCCCGATTTAGCGTTTAACACTTTTGGGTTGATCTTTGCTGCTCGAGAAGAAAAGTGCCCTGACGAGGGAGGAGCTCCGAGCCAGGGATACCGAGATTCTCGGACTCAAGCAGCATGTGAACAAGATAGCCTCCGAGAGAGATGCCCTCCAAGAGAGGCTGGCCTCAGTTGAGCATCATCTTCAGGATGAAAAGGCAGAGAGTAGTAAGTACAAGGATCTCCATGCTGAATCGGTTGCCGTGTTGTCCGTAGCCAGGGTGAAGCCGATGCGCTCATATCCTCGTACAAAGAGGATGTTGTTGCTGCAAATGCACAAGCCAGGAAGGTGTCTGAGGAGGCCGAGCTAAAAATGACCCAAGATCTGGAGCATGCCCGATTAGAGTCTCAAAGGCAGGCTCTCGAGGATATACATGGAGGGAGCATCGATCTATTTGCTGAGATCGAGAGGGTGAAGACCCTAGAAGAGGAATCAGCAGCCCTACTTACTTCTGATGGTGACTCGAGCATTGGCTCAGAAGATGATGAGGACGAAGGTGAAGTCTCCGAGGGGGAAGAGTCCGTTGTTATCACGACCCAAAATCCATAAGTTCGTGATGGCGCCGGACATCAATGTCAGGCAAGCCAAATGATTAATTAATTGAAATAAATTTCCAGTTTTAACATTTATGAAAAATATTTTTCTTTCGCTTTATTACATATTAACCAATAAAAATATGTTAAGTAAAACAATGGTTTAAATATTACACTTTAACAAATATATCCCAACACATATCCCAGAACTCGGTGTCACAAGTATATGACCAATTTCTAAGAATTTATACAATCATTACAAAACCTGTCCGAAATACAAATTGGACAAGGAAATTTAAAATGAAAATAAATACAGTACGGGGGAGACTCTGTCAGCTGCGGATCGCCTTCGGATGATGCAACTCACCTAAGTCTCCGAATCCTCCACATTTGCTATGAAAGTACATGTGCAATAAAATGCACAGCAAGTGTAGCATGAGTACAAAAACAATGTATACTCAGTAAGTCGCCTGCCTAACCTCAGAGAGGTCGTGACGAGAGGTCAAATTAGACACTTACTAAAGGTCAATTTAGAATATTTAAGTATGACACTAAGCATGATTATCAGGCAATTTATTAAAATCAGGATTAAATATTTTCAACTCCGTTCACGTTTAACACTTTATATCTTCGTCATATTAATAACAATTAATCAACATGGGTGATTTAATCAAATAACAATTAATCGACGGGAAGGAACAACTTCTTCCAAAACCTTTTTAATAACTTTAATCTCTGTCATTTCAATTGACAACTTAATATTTCAGGCCAGTAATCAGGAAAAACCATAGCAACTACGCAGTAAATATCATGAGCAAGCAATGCCGAGGGTCGAACAACGCGAACCAACAATAATAAACTGTACACTGCCGAAGGGTCAAACGACTCGAACCATAGATGCATCTATCTTCCCTGCTCGTGAATCGATAATGCGACGCGGTTAAAATTAATAAGGCTAGCCTGCTCACGGATCATACCTGCGACTCAGGTGCTCATATGAATACACACAAATACAGGTTCATCCTGCTCGCGAATCATACATGCGACTCAGGCACTCAAAGTTACACATATCCACATAATAAATTCGTATTTTATGAAGAAAGCGGTTTTTCTCAGGAAAGTAGTAAAAATCCTTCTTAAAGGAACATGAAATATAATTTTTAAATCTTTGTTTTGAAACTCATTTTCCAAGTTTAATGATATTCCATAATTCAACCCTACCAGGTACACAATTATCCACAGAGGAAATCAATTCTCTTTCTAGATGATTAGGAAAATGGACTCTAGTCTTCTTTAGATATTCAATTACGATTTCGATTATCTTAGCAGTTTAATATTACAGGCAGGATTACAGGTACAACACGTAAGGCATGCTAGTGGGTCCTAGACTACCCGGACATGGCATAATAATAGCTACGCACGGACTCCCGTCACTTCGTGCGTACGTAGCCCCCGAAGATAATAACATGTACTTAATTAATTCACCTAGGGGGACAATTCCCCCTCACAAAGTTATAAAGGAGACTTACCTCGCTCCAAGATTCCATAACCGGCCTCCAAGCCCTTCCGATGACTCCAAACGGACGCACAACGCCCCAAAACTATCCAAACAATGACAACCTAGTGAAAATATACTCTAATATGCACAACCATTCCAAATTATATAATTTCCCAACCCCGGAATCCGAAATTTCTCGAAGATATATTCTACCCATAGCCTTACTAACTTAAATATATAATTTACTCAAATATTCATGCTCAATTCGTGGCTAAAAATCCAAATTTCCATTTCTAGGTCTTTCCTAAAAAATCCCAATTCTCCTACTAATTTCCATGTCTAATCCATGCATATTATCTTGTATTTAATTTAGAAACATGAAAGAGTTACTTACCTTGACATTGCATGAATAAATCCTCTCTTTGAAGCCTCACAAGATCGACCAAACCAAAGAAGAAATGAAGAAATGGCCACAAATTCTCGGTTTTAAAACATTCTGCCCAGCCCATTTCCCGTACCTGCGGTCCCCTTGTCGCACCTGCGCCCAAATCTCCCGCACCTGCGGCCTCCTTTGCTCCAGCCCAAATTTCGCACCTGCGGCGCCCTTAGCTGCACCTGCGGCCAAATCCTCGCTGGTGCGGATCACACCAGATGAGAGAATTTCCAGCCTTCTTCAAACTCTCAACTTGATCCGTTACTCACCCAGAATCCACCCGAGGCTCTCGGGACCCCGTCCAATCATACCAACCTATTCCGAAACATAATGCAGACTTGATCGAGGCCTCAAATCACATCAAACAACATCAAAACCACGAATCTCACTCAAATCCCAACTTTATGAGGTTGGAATTTTTCAACTTCTACATCCGATGCCGAAACCTATCAAATCATGCCTGATTGACCCCAAATTTTGCGCACAAGTCATATTCACCTTACAGACCTGCTACAACTTCCGGAATCGCATTCCGACCTTGATATCAAAACTTCCACTTCTGGTCGGATTTCTCAAAAACCTTCAAATTTCTATCTTTAGCCAAATGACTTCAAAATGACCTACGGATATCCAAATTCACTTCCGATCGCGCTCCCAACTCCAGAATCACCATACGAAGCTGTTCCCAGACTCAGAATTCCAAACGGACATCAATAACTGAAATGCACTTCAAGCTCAAATTTATGAAATTCTTCAAAATGCTGACTTCCACAATATGCATCGAAACGTTCCCGGGTTATCCAAAACCCGATCCGGACATACTCCCAAGTCTGAAATCATCATACGAAGCTACAGGAACCTTCAAATCCTGATTCGGAGGTCGTTTACTCAAAATTCTAATCTTAATCCATTTCTCCAACTTAAGGCTTCTGAAATGAGAATTTTCTTTTCAATCCAACTCTAAACTTCCTGAAATTCAATTCCAACCACGCCCTCGGGTCATAGTACCTGAAATGGAGCTTCTCATGACTTCAAACCGCTGAACGACGCGCTAGAGCTCAAAATGACCGATCGGTCTTTATTCTCCCCCACTTAAACAAACGTTCGTCCTCGAACGTGCCAAGAACTGCTCTGGAGTTATCTGAAATCACTGTTTAACACCTCGAGCACCTGCCCGAGCTACCACAACCCAGTTGAGTACATTATCTTAATCAAATCTGAATATTTTTCTTTTATCCAAATAATAATCTCAGAATCCAGTTCCAACACTTAAATTTTCTCTTGCCAGGCCTAGTTCCAATATATAAGCACTATATCAACTACCACACGATATACCAGATCATGACTACATACCTTTGCTGAATCAGCACCATGCACCGCATAACTCATCATCTGACCACAATGACACTCCCTGAACCTTAATAGCCGAAATTCCACGAATCTGATGCTCCCGATGCACCTCATAGCAAATATACATACATCCTGCTATAATGATGACGATACCACCACAACAGAGGAAATGCGCAGAAATTCATCCCCAACTGCAGAGTTAACAAATCCTTGAATACCTCATCTTGATTAGAATCATCACCTCCTTATGAACCTGAATAATGGTATTTGTTCTTTGATATATACTTCACATAACCTTATCGCACTGACCCTAATCCGATAATCTTGTCTCACCCAGTACGAACTGCTCAGACAACAAATCACCCCAAACATGACCAACAACCTCACATGATAACACATCGCGCCAATAGGCCATAACTCGAACATGATAATAAGAAACGACTCAGGAAGGGACTATTCAACTCACACACTAATATGAACTTTTCTTAGAAAATAGAAAGCAAAACATAAGAAAAATAAATATATATGAACCTTACTCCACATCACACTGTTACGGCATGCAACCCGATCCGAATAACATACCCGTGGCGACGTGCCACCCAATCCACACATAAACTTTACATAAGAAGATATATATACGAAGCTGATTTGCTCACTATTACAAATTACTGAATATCGATCATAAGAACGCTAAGTGCATAATACCATCCTGGGGAGACTGATATAGTCGTATGCTTACAAAACTCAAGCACAATTGAGGTGATATATATATATGTATATATATATACACTTTGGATCTCAAGAGCTATCCTACTCACATAACATCCCCACTACGCGGGACCTCAACACATAGGAAATTATCAAGCCATTTCATAACTTACACGGCACAATCATATAACACATGAATTCGACGAAGAAGGAACAACTTCCGCTGTTCTAATACCTTTCCATGAAAAGCGATCTACTGAAATGAACATGCCTGGCTCATACGAAGCCCGTAATCATATTTAAATCCATCGACAAACATCGAGCCTACCTTGATCGCACCAAACTAGGCTAATAGCTTTACCTAGGTCCACATTAACCCACTTTCTCTCATAATATGCAAGAACAACCATCATAGCCGGGACAAACACCCCACAATCCACAACCAAATGAACTGAACGCCTTTCAGGCATAACTTCTCAGATACCCAACATTGCACTTCTTTACACTCAGTCCAAACCTTCAATCCATCAAGTGACTACATGTCACACTTTATACAATCTTTTCGCGGTCATGCTTCCACGACCTTCCACACAAGGCAACAAGTCTGCCCATCCACCGCTGGCCATACTACGCTGTAAGACAAATCAAGAACCCATAAACAGGGTACAAAACCTCTTTCACCGAACATCAATCTCAGGTGACACTGAAGATAACACCAGCTTACTCTGAACTTTCGAATCACTTTTTCTCGCTCTTCCGAGATCGTGACATCCTTATTAACACCGAACCGCAATCTCGATTCTTACTCCCAGTTACATACGGCTTACCGCACCTAACATGCCAATATGAGGTAACGCAAGAATTCCATCATAACTTCTGAACCACCAATAGGGTGAACACTTCTTCACATAGAAACCTTTTACTTAAATCAATTCAAGAGTACCATCTTAACACATGAGTGAATTCCCACAATCACCCAACATGCAAATCCTTAAGTAGTAGTCTATACCATCATAACCCCTTCCGGGGCCCGCCTACACCTGACATGCCATAGCACTCAAATTCTCCCACATGAAATCCGTTACGACGGCCTACAAGCCCCGCACACACCGGCAAAAACCACATGTATAACTTAATTACATCAAAAGAACTGATCACTGCCGCAAACATGCCATTTCAACCATGGCTAATCAATCTATTTGCTTTTAATCATCTTCAATTGCCTCAGGAATAATCGCAACTTCCTTCAACTCATAGAAAACTCAACCCTCACTCATCCAGAGTGGCCTTGATTCACGAGACTATGCTGCCTAAATCCCGCAACCCGTCTCATACCCTTCTGAAAATCTTTTTACAATCCGGAGTTTATTTCTCTCACTCCTCCAATACTATCCTGCACGCTGAAACATATCATTGAACATTCCAACCATCCCCCTTTTTCTCAGAAATTACTCTGCAAAACCTCGATTCTCGATCATACTGCTGCCTGAAACCCTTAAACGCCGCATTCTTGACTTTTGAACTCACTAGGACCGCTATTGAGAGTCACCCACTCTGACTGGCCCCAAATGCAATTAACTCCAAGGTTCTTCTAGCACATGAACACCCCACCCAAGGAACCACGTGACCGAGTTACTACCCTGACAACTCAGCTATGCCTTAAGCAAAATTTTGAATCTTCCAAAGCCTAACCCTGGCCCGACAGGGCCAACTTTTGCACACATTCATCAAATCCCACGCAAAATCACCATTTTACTCCTTTCCCTTAGCTGAAATAACTTGCCAACACGCCGACAATCCGCGACCCTATGAGAAGACAACCCTACAATCCAACTGCAGATGGTGGGACTCCCCCACTTAGCCCGAAGCTACTCCTTGCACCACTCTAGACCCTACCGAGATCCTTTCTCCTTTGATAACACGATCTTGCTCCACCAATCCATCCAATTCCTCCAAATCCTCTTGCCAGCACTCCCTAAATACTCAAACTCTCTAGCATCAGTCACACATTCCGCCTCGTACCAAATAGCCACTAGAACCCCTCACCGAGACCTGCCAACCCCGCCATCACTAACCTATTTCCGGAGATCATCTTTCTCTAGATGCCTTCATTATCAACACTTATCCGGTACTGAACCACCACACCTCACGGTCTCTGCCAACCGCATTCTTCAATACTTCTTCTCAATATGACCCCACGCAACCGAAAACCCATAGCACCGACACACTTAACACATTCCATTCGATCAATGACGACGACTTCACGTCACAGGTGCATATCACACCTCACTTGAAGACACCAAATCTTACTACTTTATCAACCCCAACCGGACCATTCATAACCCAAATGCCTTTCCTCTACCGGAACAAAAACATCGAAATCTCGAAATAAAACTCTGAGAAGACCTCCCTTCAAACCATTCATCACCCCCAACATATGGGCAATCATTCTATCATCATAATGACATCGAGCGACAACCAATTGCAAGCATCATCACTACCTGAGCACAACCTTAAGGCTCCCAGAAACACAACTACTGAGCTGAAAAAACATATTATTCTCTTGCAGGTCCAAAAATACAGTCTCAACCAATTACACATGGAAACATCTCGACTTACATCCATAGCACCATTTCAATTCCTCAAATTTCTGATTCATAGCAAGCGCTTCGCGACGCGTAAGATTGTGTGGGAATGAACATAGGCATAAGCCTCAAAGGAATCAAATCGCACGATGAGGAATCAAGAAGGGAAGTACTCCTAACAGCCTTGTAGCCTCTCAAAGATAAGTACAGACGTCTCTGTACCGATCCGCAAGACTCTACTAGACTTGCTCATGACTCGTGAGACCTAAGGGAACCTAGAGCTCTGATACCATGTTGTCACGACCCAAAATGCATAAGGTCGTGATGGCACCAGACATCAATGTCAGGCAAGCCAAATGATTAATTAATTGAAATTAATTTCCGGTTTTAACATTTATGAAAAATATTTTTCTTTCGCTTTATTACATATTAACCAATAAAATATATTAAGTAAAACAATGGTTTAAATATTACACTTTAACAAATATATCCCAACACATATCCCAGAACTCGGTGTCACAAGTACATGAGCAATTTCTAAGAATTTATACAATCATTACAAAACCTGTCCGAAATACAAATTGGACAAGGAAATTTAAAATGAAAATAAATACAGTACGAGGGAGACTCTGTCAGCTGTGGATCGCCTCCGGATGATGCAGCTCGCCTAAGTCTCTGAATCCTCCACATTTGCTATGAACGTACATGTGCAATAAAATGCACAACAAGTGTAGCATGAGTACAAAAATAATGTATACTCAGTAAGTCGCCCGCCTAACCTCAGAGAGGTAGTGACGAGAGGTCAAATTAGACACTTACTAAAGGTCAATTTAGAATATTTAAGTATGACACTAAGCATGATTATCAGGCTGTTTATTAAAATCAGGATTAAATATTTTCAACTCCGTTCACGTTTAACACTTTATATCTTCGTCATACTAATAACAATTAATCAACATGGGTGATTTAATCAAATAACAATTAATCGACGGGAAGGAACAACTTCTTCCAAAACCTTTTTAATAACTTTAATCTCTGTCATTTCAATTGACAACTTAATATTTCAGGCCAGTAATCAGGCAAAACCATAGCAACTACGCAGTAAATATCATGCGCAAGCAATACTAAGGGTCGAACGGCACGGACCAACAATAATAAACTATGCACTGCCGAAGGCTCGAACGGCTCGAACCATAAATGCATCTATTTGCCCCGCTCGCGAATCGATCATGCGACGCGGTTAAAAATAATAAGGCTATCCTGCTCGCAAATCATACCTGTGACTCAGGTGCTCATATGAATACACACAAATACAGGGTCATCCTGCTCGCGAATCATACATGCAACTCAGGCACCCAAAGTTACACATATCCACATAATAGATCTGCATTTTATCAAGAAAGTGGCTTTTCTCAGGAAAGTGGTAAAAATACTTCTTAAAGGAACATGAAATATAGTTTTTAAATCTTTGTTTTGGAACTCATTTGCCAAGTTTAATGATATTCCATAATACAACCCTACCAGGTACACAATTATCCACAGAGAAAATCAATTCTCTTTCTAGATGATTAGGAAAATGGACTCTAGTCTTCTTTGTATATTCAATTACGATTTCGATTATATTAGCAGTTTAATATTACAGGCAGGATTACAGGTACAACACGTAAGGCATGCTAGTGGGTCCTAGACTACCCGGACATGGCATCATAGTAGCTACGCACGGACTCCCGTCACTTCGTGCGTACGTAGCTCCCGAGGATAATAACATGTACTTAATTAATTCACCTAGGGGGACAATTCCCCCTCACAAAGTTAGAAAGAAGACTTAACTCGCTCCTAGATTCCATAAACGACCTCCAAGCCCTTCCGATGACTCCAAACGGACGCACAACGCCCGAAAACTATCTAAATAACGACAACCCAGTGAAAATATACTCTAATATGCACAACCATTCCAAATTATATAATTTCCCTACCCCGCTTAGTGAAATGACCAAAATACCCTCGGGCTCACGTGCCCGGAATCCGAAATTTCTCGAAGATATATTCTACCCATAGCCTTTCTAACTCAAATATACAATTTACTCAAATATTCATGCTCAATTCGTGGCTAAAAATCTAAATTTCCATTTCTAGGTCTTTCCTCAAAAACCCCAATTCTCCTACTAATTTCCATGTCTAATCCATGCATATAATCTTGTATTTAACTTAGAAACATGAAGGAGTTAGTTACCTTGACATCGCATGCAGAAATCCTCTCTTTGAAGCCTCCCAAGATCGACCAAACCGAAGCAGAAATGAAGAAATGGCCACAAATTCTTGGTTTTAAAACATTCCGCCCAGTCCATTTCCCGCACTTGCGGTCCCCTTGTCGCACCTGCGATTCCGCAGGTGCGCCCAAATCTCCCGCACCTGCAGCCTCCTTTGCTCCAGCCTAAATTTTGCACCTCCGGCGCCCTTAGCCGTACCTGCGGCCAAATCCTCGCAGGTGCAGATCACACTAGATGAGAGCAATTCCAGCCTTCTTCAAGCTCTCAACTTGATTCGTTACTCACCCGGAATCCACCCGAGGCCCCTGGGACCCTGTTCAATCATACCAACCTGTTCCAAAACATAATGCGGACTTGATCAAGGCCTCAAACCACATCAAACAACATCGAAACGATGAATCGCAGTCAAATCCCAACTTTATGAACTTAGAATTTTCCAACTTCTACATCTGATGCCGAAACCTATCAAATCATGCCCGATTGACCCCACATTTTGTACACAAGTCATATTCACCTTACAGACCTACTACAACTTCCGGAATCGCATTCCGACATCGATATCAAAACTTTCACTTCCGGTCAGATTTCTCAAAACCTTCAAATTTCTATCTTTAGCCAAATGACTTCAAAATGACCTACGGATATCCAAATTCACTTTCGATCGCGCTCCCAACTTTAGAATCACCATATGAAGATGTTCCCAGACTCGGAATCCCAAACGGACATCAATAACTCTGAAATAAACTTCAAGCTCAAATTTATGAAATTCTTCAAAATGCTCACTTCCACAATATGCATCGAAACGTTCCCGGATTATCCAAAACGTGATCCGGACATACGCCCAAGTTTGAAATCATCATACGAAGATACATGAACCTTCAAATCCTGATTCGGAGGTCGTTTACTCAAAATTCTAATCTTAGTCCATTTCTCAAACTTAAGGCTTCTGAAATGAGAATTTTCTTTCCAATCCAACTCTAAACTTCCTGAAATTCAATTCCGACAATGCCCTCGGGTCATAGTACCTGAAATGGAGCTAGTCATGACTTCAAACCGCTGAACAATGCGCTAGAGCTCAAAACGACTGGTCGGATCGTTACAGTTGAAGACCTGGGGGCCGAGGGCCGAGCCGTTGAAGGCACAACCTACGAGGGAGCAGTTGGAGGCACAACCCCGGTGGTAGATTAGGTTTTTATTCGTTCTATTTTTAGTATAGGGCTCCAAGCATGAGTCTTATAAATACACATCCGTGAACCTTTACTATATATAAAAGCCTTTGTTCTTCGTCATTCCTTGTCTTTCCTTTGCTTTGGAATAGAATGTGATGTTTGTTAGTGATTGGTCCAAGATTTTGGATTTTAAAATAACCCTTAGGTTTTTGCTCTTGATGAGAAATCGGTAATGGTCGATAGTTGACTTTTTTGTGCTCAGTACCCCAGTCAAGTTTTGACTTGAGCTCATCAACCCTTAGGCTTTTTAGGTCGGCCCTGAGGCTCTTTAAGCTGGATCTTGGGCTCTTATACACTGGCCCTTAGGCTCTTTAAGCTTTCCCTTGGGCTCTTACGCACTGGACCTTAGGCTCTTTAAGCTGGCCCTTGGGATCTTATGCATTAGCCATTAGGATTTTTAGATCCGAGCCCTGAGGCTCTTTAGCTGGCCCTTGGGCTCTTACGCATTGGCCCTTAGGCTTTTTAGATCGGCCCTGAGGCTCTTTTAGTTGTCCCCTGAGCTCTTACGCACTGTTTGGAGCTGATATGATCGAAGGTCTTTATGTTTGGCCGTAGCCTTTTAGTCCCCGAGTGAGGTAGTCTCGGCGTCTATATCGAGGGTATGCCTTTTTAGGGGTCTTATAAGTTCGAATATTTAGCTTTGACTTTAATATCGGGATTATGCCTTTTTAAGGTCTTACAAATTTGGTCATGCCTTGTTGAGGTCTTACAGATTTGGTGTTGCCTTGCCGAGGTCTTCGAGTTTTTGGTGACTCGATGAGCTGGTTGTCGATGACAGTCCCCGAGTGTTCGGGAATTTTTGGCCCT
Source organism: Nicotiana knightiana (assembly GCA_005239525.1). Classification (NCBI taxonomy): domain Eukaryota; kingdom Viridiplantae; phylum Streptophyta; class Magnoliopsida; order Solanales; family Solanaceae; genus Nicotiana; species Nicotiana knightiana. The sequence continues at coordinate 58,944 of ML411343.1, forward strand.
GGAGCCGTTTCTTGTGAAAATAGCAAACTTCTTTGAAGCGCAAAATCGTTTTGATGGTAAAAAGATACTCCTTCGATTACTTGGTTCAAACATACATGTTTTCGCCATTGAGGGTTCGATTATTCTACGCGGACACGGTTCATTCGACCGTTTGATCCGATACATCATTGTCCTATCAAGGCCCTCTTTGGCATATTTCAATTTCTTCGAGGAGGTGATCTCCCGGGGGGATGCCCCTCTGTATTTGAGGTTGATTGAAGAGAAGCCTCAAATACTTGATGAGTTCTCCTTAGGTAGCATATGGATGTTGCCTCGTTAAAAACCTTGTCGGTAAAACCCTATCGGGATGAAACCCGATCGAAGGAAAAGAGTGCAATGCATGGTTTAAAACCCATGTTCTTCGAGTCAATGGATGTTTCGGTGTCTTCCATCGGTCACCTGTAAAATATTAGTGTGAAGCACAAAATGGAAAGGGAGAAGGTTATACCTTAGCAATAATAGCGTTTGAGCATTGATATGTTCCAATTTCTTGGAAGTTGCTCGCCTTCCATGGTGCCGAGTTTGTAGGACCCTTTACCGATTACTCCGAGGACGCGGTATGGTCCTTCCCAGATTGGGCCTATCTTCCCTTCATTTGGGTTTCGAGTGTTGAGGGTGACCTTCCTTAGGACTAAGTCCACGACCCCGAAATGTCGGAGATTTTTTCTTCTGTTATAGTATCTTTCGATCCTTTGTTTTTGGGCGGCCATTCAGACCAGCGAAGCCTCTCGCTTTTCATCTAACAGTTCGAGGGCTGTAATCATGGCCTCGTTATTTGAGTCCTCAGTGGCATGTTGGAATCTGGCGCTTGGCTCTCCGACCTCGACCGATATTAAAGCCTCGGACCCATATACTAAAGAGAACGGCGTCTCTCCTGTGCTTGACTTTGAAGTTGTTTGATATGCCCATAGCACCTCGGGCAACATTTCTCTCCATTTTCCTTTTGCATTTTCTAAGTTATTTTTCAAGTTTTGAATGACGGTTTTGTTTGTGGGTTCGGCCTGACCATTTTCACATGGGTGGTAGGGCATTGATATGATCCTTTTGATCTTGTGAGCCTCGAGGTATTTTGTTACTTTGCTTCCGATGAACTTTTTCCCGTTATCACATGTTATCTCGGAGGGGATCCCGAATCGACACATGATATGATCCCAGATGAAGTTGATGAATTCTTTTTCTCTTATCTTCTCGAAGGCCTGCGCTTCCACCCATTTTGAGAAGTAGTCAATCATAAATAAAATAAATCTAGCTTTACCTGGTGCCGCAGGCAGGGGACCAACAATGTCATTCCCCATTTCATGAACGACCATGGCGATAAGACTGAATGTAGCTGTTCACCGGGTTGGTGAATCATTAGTGCAAATCTCTGGCACTTGTCGCATTTTCGGACGAATTCTTTGGCATCCTTCTCCATGCTGTCCCAATAGTAACCTGCTCTGACCACCTTTCGAATTAAGGAATCAGCACCGGAGTGATTTTCGCAGGTGCCCTCGTGGATTTCTCGGAGCACGTAGTCAGTGTCCCCCGGTCCCAAGCATACTGCTAAGGCCCATCGAAGGTCCTTCTGTATAGAGTTCCATTTTTGTCGACTGAAAATCGGGCTTCTTTGGTTCGCATGGCCCTCGACTCTTTTGGGTCCGTGGGTAGCTTCCCACTTCCCAAATAATCAGTGTACTTATTTCTCCAATCCCATGTCAGACTGGTAGATTTGATCTCGGCATGTCCTTCTTCTATCACTGACTTGGATAGCTGTACAACAGCCCCGGGGAGTATGTCATTTTCTTCGACGGATGATCCCAGGTTTGCGAGTGCGTCAGCCTCGCTGTTTTGCTCTCGAGGTATGTGGACCAGAGTCCATTCTTTGAAGCGATGCAATGTGACTTGAAGCTTATCTAAGTATCACTGCATCCTGTCTTCTCGAACCTCGAAGCTCCCATTAACTTGGTTTACTACCAGAAGGGAATCACATTTTGCTTCGATGACTTCTGCTCCCAGGCCCTTGGCCAACCCAAGACCTGCAATCATAGCCTTATACTCGGCTTCGTTGTTAGTCAACTTTGACACTTTTATAGATTGTCTAATTATACCACCTGTAGGTGGTTTCAGAACTGTGCCGAGCCCGGACCTTTTCACATTCGAGGCACCATCGGTGAATAGGGTCCATACCCCTAACGATGTGCCCGTTTTGAGTAAGAGTTTTTTTCTTTACCTCGGGCACAAGGGCGGGCGTAAAGTCGGCCACGAAGTGCACCAAACTTTGGGGCTTGATAGTTGTTCGGGGCTGATATTCGATGTCATACCCCACGAGTTCAATGGCCCGTTTGGCCAATCGGCCCGATAATTCGGGTTTATGCAATATGCTTCGAAGAGGGTATGTTCTTAAAACACAAATGCGATGACATTGAAAATAAGGCTTTAATTTTCGAGATGCACTTATTAATGCAAAAGGTAATTTTTCTAAGTGCAAATACTTGGTTTCGGTATCTCCAGGATCCTACTTACATAGTAGACCGGGAATTGTGTACCTTGTTCTTCTCGAACCAGCACACCACTTACCGCTACCTCGGATACGACCAGATACAAGTACATCGTTTCATCCTCTTTCGGGGTGTGGAGTAAAGTTGGGTTTGATAGATATCACTTCAGTTCCTCTAAGGCATGTTGGCATTCCGGAGTCCACTCGAAGCTGTTTTTCCTTTTGAGCATGGAGAAGAAATGATGACTCCTGTCCGATGACCTCGAGATGAACCGACCTAAGGCCGGTATCCGTTTGGTCAGCCGTTGTACGAACTTCACATTGTTTACCACCGCGATTTCTTTGATGGCCTTGATTTTATCATGGTTGATCTCGATCCCCCTGTTTGACACCATGCAGCCTAAGAATTTGCCCGAGCGTACTCCGAAGGGACATTTCTCGAGATTGAGCTTCATGTTGTAGCTTCTAAGGATGTCGAATGTTTCCTGCAAATGAATCAAATGGTCCTCTGTGCGCAGGGACTTAACTAGCATATCATCAATGTAAAATTTCATGTATTTGCCTATTTGATGTTCGAACATCTTATTAACTAGACGTTGGTATGTGGCTCCTGCGTTTTTTAGCCCAAAGGGCATCACATTATAGCAGTATGTCCCATACTTCTTGATGAACGAAGTCTTTTCCCTATCCTCGGGATTCATTTGAATTTGATTATACCCGGAGTAGGCATCAAGGAAAGTGAGGATCTCGTGGCCAGCCATGGCATCAATCAAGCGATCGATGTTGGGAAACCTGAATGAATCTTTGGGGCATGCTTTATTTAAGTCTTTATAATCTACACACATTCTTAATTTATTCCCCTTTTTGGGAACTACCACTACATTGGCCAACCATTCGGGATATTTTACTTCCCTAATGGACCTTATCTTGAGGAGTTTTGTTACCTCGTCCTTGATGAACACATGTTTTACCTCGGATTGAGGTCATTTTTTTTGCTTTACTGGCTTGAACCTGGGGTCGACACTTAGTCGATGGGTGGTTATTTCCGGCGGGACCCCTGTCATATCTAAATGGGACCAAGCAAAGAAATAAATATTGTTAATAAGGAATTGAATGAGTTTTTTCCTGAGTTTGGGGGTTAACCCCGTTCCCAGGTATACCTTTCAGCCTGGGAGATGCTCGATCAAAACAGCCTGTTCCAGCTCTTCAATCGTCGATTTCGTTGCATCCGATTCTTTGGGGCAACGAAGGCTCGAGGAGCGAGGAAGTCTTCTTCATCATCCCCGGGGGCCTGTTTTTCCTCTGTCTCATCTGAGGTGGAGGGTATGGATGTTAGTGCCGTGTCGTGCACCGTGAACATCTCTATTATCGAATATTTCTCCCCATATACTATTTTTACACCGTCTTTTGTTGGGAACTTCATCATCTGATGAAGATTTGATGGTACTACCCTCATGTTATGTATCCACAACCTTCCAAGCAAGGCATTGTATCTCATTTCGCCTCCGATGACATGATACTTGGTGTTTTGATATGTACCGGACACGTTGACTGGGAGGATGATTTCTCCCTTTGTTGTCTCGCTCGCCATGTTGAATCCATTGAGGATTCGAGAGGCGGGAACGATTTGATCGAGCAGCCCGAGCTGCTCCACCACCTTCGACCTAATTATGATGGCCGAGCTACCTGGATCCACGAGCACACGTTTAATTTGAATCTTATTCAAGAGAAAGGAAATTACCAGTGCATCATTATGCGGTTGAGACAAGGTCTCGTAGTATTTTTTACTGAATGCAAGAATGTCCTTCGGCATATAGTTCCGAGTTTGCTTTTCTGCTGCGGTAGATACTTTTATCTGCTTGATCACGGACCCTTGAGGGACGTCGGTTCCTCTAATGATCATGGGAACGATGTGCTGAGGTTCTTTTGGTTCGTTCCTCCTGTTTGCCTCTCTTTCTCGAAAGTGGCTCTTGGCTCGATCATTGAGGAATTCTCGAAGATTCCCTTCGCCGCTCAGCCGAGCCACCTCCTCTCGAAGTTGCATACAATCCTCGGTCCTATGACCGTGGATGTCGTGATATCCGCACATTAAGTTGGGATCTCTTCGGGAAGGATCTGACCTCGCGGTTTCGGCTTGGATGATACGATGCTCGAGACATCGGTGTTGAAGTTGTGTTTTGATAATCGGAGAGCCTCAATCATCCTCGATTGTCTGTCAAACCTGGTTTTGCTCATAAGTCCCTGGGAATTCTGGCCTCGAATCATCCTCAGGTCGTTTCGAGGTGTATCTCGTCTTGGAGTGTCTCTTTGGTCTTTGGCATATGGCTGATTTCTTTCTTGGCTCAATCTAGGCTCCCTTTCTGTAGACTTTGATTCTTTGGCTATGAGCCTGCTGGGATACACTAAGCTCGAGGGGGCTCCCAATTGGTCGTCCTCGACCCTAATCTTTGACTGATACTTGTTGTGAACATCCGCCCAAGTTACGGCGGGGTATTCAACCAAGTTCTACTTTATCTGCTTCGAAGCTATCGAGCTCCGTTCGTTCAAGCCCTGAGTGAAGGCCTGCACTGCCCAGTCATCGGAGACTGGTGGTAATTCCATTCACTCCATTTGAAAGCGAGATAAAAATTCCCTTAGCATCTCGTTTTTTCTCTGTTTGATTTTGAAGACGTCGGACTTCCTTGTAACGACTTTGATGGCTCCCATGCGCCTTTATAAAGGAGTCTACCAACATGGAAAACGAATCTATTGAATTTGGGGATAGGTTATGATACCACATCATGACCCCCTTTGACAACGTTTCTCCAAATTTTTTCAACAGGATGGACTCAATCTCGTCATCTTTTAAGTCGTTCCCTTTCACAACACAAGTATAGGGAGTAATATGCTCATTGGGGTCCGAGGTCCCATAATACTTCAGGAGATCGGGAATTATGAACTTCTTCGGGATGGGCTTCGGAGCCACGCTTGATGGGAATGGATTTTGCACGAACTTCTTTGCATCTACACCCTTTAGAATCGGGGGCTCGGGATCTGATCGACCCTCGAGTTATAGGTCTCCACCTTTTTGTCGTTAGCTTCTATCTTCTTTTCTCCTAATTCAATTCTCTTTGTGAGGTCTTTGAGCATCTTCGTAGGGGTCGACTGCTGATCCGTTGTTGCTCGATCTTTCCGGTGTCTACTCGATTTGAGGAGCCGTCTCCGACGGTGCTGTGCTTGGGTTTTTTTGATGGCTTTGTAGCTGAGCAATAGCCACTTGTTGCGCCTCTAACATTTCAAAAATGACATGAAGGCTAACTTCTCTGTCCTCCCGAGCTGGAGTTTTCTGTGCTTCGTGTTGGTTTTCCCGTTATGCACTTGCGTCGGTACGAGAACTTATATCGACATGTTGGGCGTTGCGTGAGACCACATACACGGGGATTGGTGCGGTGCCACCACCCAGGGTTTCGCACTGGTACAACGGCGCCTGAAACAACCACACCGTTCTCTCCATGATCTTCAGGACCGTTGCTTTCGTGTGCATTCACTGAGTTAGACATTTTTCACCTGAAATAAAAGATTCTAGGACAAGAAAAAGTGTGAAGAATAACTTGTGTTTTTAGAAAACCAACACTAAAACAATCACTATAATTTTTGGCCCCACGGTGGGCGCCAAACTGTTTACCTTGAAAATGGTAATGACAATTATATTTGATTTTGTGGTTCTAAAAATATGTGATTTATTCTTATGCTAGTTGTTAGGCAATAGATTCTAAGTGTGAGCTAAGAAAATAAGATAAGAGTAAAGGGAAATAGTGATATGCAAACCAAGCTGTTACTAAATGGGTCTTGAGCTGGCCGAAGCAGGGCCTCGAGGTCGAGCTATAAAGCCTAACAGAGGACGGTCGACGGGGGAACAACAGTACGGGGGCCTCGAGGGTAACCCTTTATGATCAATAATGAGCAATAAATGAGGAACAACTAATTAACACAATAAATGAAAACAAATAAATCCGTAGAACAAATGTTGAGTATGTTAAGAAGACACAAAATGTTCTTGTTGTATTCAATATTCATCTGTCCTTAAAAGTGACAAGGGTCCCCTTTATATAGGAAGGGGGAATCCCAACATAGTACATGTATAATTATTACAAAGAAATACTGCTAGTACAACTGTATAATGGTCCGGTACAGACTTGTACTATTTTGCAGGCATCGTCAGCTTTAACCACATGCTCTTGGAAGCTTCCCGCCTTTTCATGACGGTCTTCGATCTTTATTTCGTCTCGAGGTACATCGATCCCTGGTTTTGACCGTATACAAGAATACTACTAGATTGACAGAGCTTAGCTTTATTAATTATCATGTTTCACCAATAGTACATCATTTACCTGATTTAAAGTTAAAAATAGTTATAACGAAGTAACTGTCTAAAACTTCTATCATTTCGCATGACAGAATATTTTTGTCATATCCATCCCTAATTGGGTTTAAACCAATTTTGTTTGTTCTAGTTTAGCGTAGGAACTTGCAAACTCGTTATATCGTCACCAACTTAGAGTGAATTTTCACAAGTGGAGTTAGGGTAGAATAATGTATGCAGATCTTACCCTTACTCACAGAAGACAGAGAAAATGGTTCCGATAAATTCTCAACTCAAGACAAAAATGAAAAGAATTAGCAGCGTGAACAAGCAGCAACAAAGTCATTAAATCGTCGCTGAACTAATTTGTGTCACTTAAAGTAAATACCAGAAAAGTAAATAGGCATGTATTTGTTTAGTATCTCAACCATGTCATGGTCAGCGGGGTTAGATCAACTCCAGCAGGTTTCCTCAAGTTTCCTCCTTTAACTTGATACATTTCTTCCTTAAATTCTTGTAAATTGATTTGAAGGTCTTGCTTCTCCAGAATAGTGTGCAAAGTATTACTACTATTCTTGATTCTACAGGTTATTAAAGTGTTTCTACTATTAATTTTGCTATTAAATTGTAATTTGTTTGTATGTTCATTGGTATCCTTTTTAATGACATAGTTTTTTTTTTAAAATCTCACGTACGTACGTGGATGTTGCATTGCGATTTAAGACAAATGATTGCATGTGTTATCTTTAGATTGTTGGAGAATAATTTGAAAATGTTGAAACTGGTGTACATGAATATGTAGTGATTTGCGAATGTAATATGTATGGCTATCCTTATGGATGTAATTTGATGAATGGAGCAAAATCCATTTTCTTGAATGCGCATATACTAAAATTGTTTATATACTCCATCTAAGTGATATGTTGTATTCTATGTTTGTCACTATTTATCGACAATGAACTGTACTTGTGAATGTGAAATTGTGGTTCATATAAAGTACTTATTGCTATTTAGGAAATTATGCCTTAGGGTGCAAGTACAGATCAGATAAAAATGAAACTAATTCAAAATGTTGGGTCCACGTTGGGAGCGGACTGTTGGGTTTTAAACTTGGTAGAGCTTAATTTTAAGTTTGGTGTAGCTTAAAGAGGGTGAATGGTAAATGGAGGGAAAATGAAATATTTGAGTTTCCCTCCTTGCCAAAGGGACATTATCCCATATTGGAGGAAGAAAAGACTTTTAATTAGGGGTGGACATTCGGTATTTCGGTTCGGTATTTCGGTATTCGGTTTATCAATTGTGTATACTAAATACCGTACCAAAATATTTCGGTACGGTTTCGGTTTAAGAACAGTTGTTATCTAACTTAAACTTATCATTTTCGGATTCAAATTGTATATGCAAAGAAGGTTAAAATATATACACCTTTTATGGAATCACACTTTCAGCAATTGAGATCGATGACTTAAATTTTTTCAATATCTCCCTTTTTTGTACAGTTCAATGTGTTCTTATTCATTTAGTTAACTGATTTGTGCCTATACCATGGCGTTGTTATAATCCTAACCAAAAGGACAGTTTTAGAAGAAATCAGTACAAATGGATCTGATCCACTTAGACACTATTTTAAGCTTTTGAACTTTTTAAATGAACTTTTGTCCCTAATGAATTATTATGCTTTAGTTTTGCTTAAACATAGTTCAATCTGAATTAAAGAATTCAGAATCAATCAAATCTCCCCAAGTAGGATTCGAACCTACGACCAATCGGTTAACAGCCT
>ML411345.1:0-30961 GCA_005239525.1 Nicotiana knightiana
TCGATAAGTAATTATCGATAAGGGTCAAAATCGAATCGATAAATCGAATGCACACCCCTAGGCCTGGCGGGTCGGGTTAGTTATGTTATCAGATTTAGGCAATTTGGGCTGGTTTGGAGGATTAATTGCTGGGCTAATTTGGCCGAAATTATTGCCTTAGAGTGCTGAACATTTTCCTTATTCCTTGTATATTTCTTTAGGCTTCAAGTTAGATTTAAAATACTTTTATTAGCTATATTATATAATACTACATAATATTAATACGTTAATATTACTCAAACTATTTTTTGTGCCTTAAAATAATTTATGATAGCTAAAATTTGCTAAATAACCTACATTATTTGTGAATAAGAGTAAATATTTTAAGGTATTGAAATAAATACTACTATTTGATTAAATAAAGGAATGTGATATACTTTTTGCAAAAAACGATAAAAATGATATTGAAATAAAAATAATAATAATAAAAATAATAATACTAATATCCAATAATAATAATATAGATACTAACAATAATAAAAATAATAATACTAACTAGGTCTATTTTGGGATAACAATTTTAAAATAATTATTCTTAAACTATTAGCAATATTAGAAGCTAAAACAAATAGTTTGGAAGAATGGAGGGACAAAATTGGATGTCAACAACTTCCCCTCTTTTTCCAGAGACGATAAAAGAGTTTTCGGGCAAAGAAATTGACTTAGTAGCCAATTTTTTCATGACTTGTAACTATGGATTTGAGTGTTATAAGGATTATGAAAGGAAGTTTGGAAGGTTCCTGAAGCGAAAGGAAATTGTGGTGAGTTATGGCCGAACTCTGGTCTCCGAGTTGCCTACATATCTCAGGTTTTATAAGCATCAGGTCATATGTAGTTCAAGACTTATGGTACCCTGGAGTAGGACTCAACTATTGATGCAAATCCTAAAATGGTGTCCCGGTGTTGAATTATAGAGACACTGGGTACCATGATTGAAGGAAAGATGTTTGAAAATAAGGATTTGGTTAGGAATTTTGAGAGTTGAGCCGAGCAGAGTCCAAAGTAGATCCTTAACCTTTGTTGGAGAGTTTGCTATTCCTCTCCAACGAATTGCCCCAGTTCACTGCTAAGATGTAGTTCCACGTTGCGCTATATTTCCTGCAAAGCTTAACAATGTTAAAAATATTTATTAGGAAATAAGTTGCAATAGGGCATAAAAGTAATCTTATGAAAATAATATTTAGGCGTCAACTCATCAGAAAAGCGAATTTATTGTGCAAACATATAAAAATATAATTTTATGGTTACATATTTCATGCTCGCAATGCCATTAGAAATTTCGTTTATAAAGATAAATGCATTTGGCAATGATTTATGAAGGATAATATGTTTCAGTGATGCTTATGCAATTGTGACCACTTGGGTCGAAATAAATTAATCTCTTTTTGAGAAAGGATTAACCTCTATGTCCTATTTGAAGGCGGATGGACCCGATATATCCTACTTGAGGGCGGATAGGCCTGATGTATCCTATTTGAGGGCGGATAAACCCGATATATCATATTTGAGGGCGGATAGACCCGATATATCCTATTTGAGGGCGAATAGACCCGATATATCCTATTTGAGGGAGGATGAACCCGATATACCCTATTTGAGGGCGGATGAACCCAAAATATCCTATTTGAGGGCGGATAGACCCAATATATCCTATTTGAGGGCGGATAGACCCGATATATTTTATTTGAGGGCGGATAGACCCGAAATATCCTATTTGAGGGAGGATAGACCCGACATATCCTATTTGAGGGTGGATAGGCCCGATATATCCTATTTGAGGGCGGATAGACCTGACATGTCCTATTTGAAGGTAGACAAGCCTGACATGTGGTGCTTGATTTGTAATACAAAGATTGATGCAGTGCGAAGAGCTTGATACGGTGCAGAGATATTGGTATGGTGCCCATTTTGTAGTGGTAATTCATGGTGCGATGTGAAAATCCTGGTGTTGTGACATTGTAATTTCTAATATCCATGGTGTGGAGATCTTGATGCAGCGCTTTTACAGAAGAAAATATTCAAGGAGTGGTTCCAATAATTTTGGAAATTTGCATGCTGAAGTTTATTATTAGTAAATTTCCGCACTCAAAGAAAATTATGAGTTCAAAATATAATTTGCGATAACTCGGCTTGATCTTTTTCTTCCTGTTGCAACTTCTGACTTGATGCCGAGCTTTTAAAATAATGTGCAATATCATTCAATAATAGCTAAACGTTTCCCCTGCATTACTCAAAGAGAGTTGTTAGTATAAAAGAAAATGGTTGCCTTGCATAGAACATCAAATTTTTGGCACTGAATCTGCAACTGTATTGTTATTGCATTTCAAAATTGCTGACGTGAAGATGTCCAGAATTTAGCTCGAAAATATGACTTCTGCTTTGCCGATAATGAGAGTCCTTCTATGAAATCTGCCCCAGTTTTGGCTTTTGGGAAAAATAAAAATTTTATTATATTGAGATCGAACCCATAGGGTTGCCTACGTATCCCCTCTTAAATGGGAATCAGGTCAAAACATAGTTCATTACAAAAGTCTTAGAAAAATTGCAAAAGAGTAGTTGTTACTAAAGATGGGCGGGTGGAGAATGATTGCAATATGACATCATTCTCAGTCTTCTTGTTTTGCTATGTGTTTTATTTTCAAACATCTTGGTGCCAATTTTGATGGATCTCCCTTGACAATAATTGTAGTTGTGCTTGAAATGTCGCAGTTGTTGCTTGGTAACTCAAATTATATTTTTATCTTGCCTTGCTCAATCATGCTTTGTATCTTAAATTTGAGTGTTGAATATTTTTCAGTGTCATGTCCTTGAATATTTGAATGGAATGCACAATTCTTGGATGGATCAAATTTTTGAGGTGTATGCTCAGAGATAAATTCTTTCCTTGGTTGTAGAAGACCTTTGGCTTTCAATATTTCAAGTATGTCAGCCAATGGCTCATCCAAAGGAGTAAAAGAGCAGGGCTTCATCTTCTTTTGTTGTCGAAGGTTGAATTGTGCTCGGGGAGATTGCTTCTGAAAGTTTTGTTGAAAACTTTGTTGGCGATTAGATGTGAGGTGCATGTTCTGGAACTTTGAAGTGGCATAAGATTGCAAAAGTGGATTATTGTCACAGCATTGTAACCGGTGCATAGTTGTGGCAACTGAGTTATCTTTTTAACCTTTGCTTTGCAGGTTTCCAGGTATCTCTTGATGGAAGGTTTGGTTTATGGTATGAGCTGTTGAATTGCCCACAACTCTACCTTCCTGAATGCCACATTCTAGCTCATTTCCAATTAGAATCAAATCAAAGAAATTGTGTGCACAAGTTCCGAGCAACTTATCAAAATATATGCCTTCTTGAATTTGGACAAAGGTTGATATCAATTCCTCCTCTGGCAATGGAGGATTCATTTTTTAAGCTTCTAACCTCCATCGTGTGGCATATTTTTGAAAAGATTCATGCGGCATTTTCTTTACTTTGAGCAAATCAGCCATATGCGGATCACTTCTGATGTTGAACTCATATTGCTTCAAAAAATCGTGATCCATATCTTCCCACGTACGCCATTTGCTAAAGTCTTGTCTGGTGTACCAAGTGAGTGCTAATCCGAACAAACTTTGAATGAATAATCTCATTCGAATGGCCTCATTATGTCCATTACCAACAAATTTGTTGCATTAATCTTTTAAATGAGAAACGGGATCTCCAATCCTATTAAAAGTGTTGAACTTTGGCATCTTGTACCTTGGCGGAAGCTCAACATATGGATGCAAACACAAATCTTCATACCTCAAACTTTGATAACTTCTTGATTAAAGCTCTTTTTCAATGGCTTTCCTTAGATTGTGGAGCTCATTGTCCAAATTCTTGTGGTTACTTGACTGAATTTCTTTTCCCACCTTGCATATTGGCACAATGCTAATTGATCTTGCTTGTATTCCCTAAAAGGAATTGCGACCACGGAAGGCTGGATATTGGGCACCATCATAACTTGATTGGGAGTATAGGTAATGGTATTTGTGGAGAGATTGTATAAGTAGGATTTGGGCAAGAAGACATGTTTAAGTAAATGTTGTGATTTGAGCTGGAAGCAGAGGCTGTATTTAGAAGTAGGTTGAAAGTGTTTCCCAGATTAACCAACATGTTTCTTCGTACCACATTTTCCTTGGTACCATCAATTCGTGCTTGCAACCGTCCCCTACTAGTGCTGAATTCTTCAAATTGGTCTGTCATTATAGCCTCGTCCTTGATGCAGATTCGCTGCCAAAACAGTATTCAATGCTAGGCAACCTTTAAAGGTAAAATAAAACTTTTAAACATAAATAAAGTGTTAGCGTATTCATCATAATGAAATAAATGCATAAAAATGATATAGTATATGATTATATAGATTAATTCATGATATGGTTAAGTAGGAGACTTAAACTAGAAACGATGGCCTACGTTGCAAAATGGATGGACGAGAATGAATTATTATCTAGAGGGCTCTAAGGCTCGAGACTTGTTGACATGGAAGAGATTTGATTTGAGATTTGGAGAAGGGCTGACCCATGTCGAACATCAAAGCTTTGGCTCTAGCACAAGTTCTTTTTCTTGCAAGACTCTAGCACTATGTTCCATGGCATGATGTTCCTTTCGAGCATACTCGACATGCGTGCCAAAAATCTGCCTCAGTTTCTTTGTCGTAATGAGATTGAGCCTTACGTAGGTTGCATGCGTCCTAAATAAGGGAAGGTGGGCGGGGAATGATAATCTTTCAAATTCTGTGATAGAGTCCTTGTTAATCATGCTTATTCTTTAAACACATTGTTGCCGGCTTAGATACATCACTTTTAATGGTGGCAAAGCTTGTTGAGATACCACAATCGCTACTTCAACGCCTAACATTCTTCTATACCTTTTATTGGTTGCAAAAATTTCCTTCAGCTCTTAGTCTTTCAAACATGTTCACTAATGGTTCAGTTAGAGAGGTGAAAGTGCAATATTTTATTTTTCCTCTCTGAGCATTACGCTCCTCACTAAAGATTGTTTTCCCTTTGTCTTTGGACTGGGTTTCCACTGAACTATACCCCAAAATAAATTCTTATGTTTTTCCTACGGATACTTTGCTTTCTATTTCTCGAGAGGATATAAGCATTTCCTTTTCAATTGATCCTGGTGTAGAGCATTTGCATGAGAGTAGATTTCTGAATCTTCATTGACTGAATTTGGTCGGCTATCTTGATGCCATCAATTTCTTGTTCCATTTGTGCTATCTTTATCTCAAGCTCAGCAATCTTGTCTTGATATGACTCGAATTTATCCTACAAACTCATCTTCTATATTTTCCTTGAACTTGTATTTGCTCTGATGCTCAACTCAAATCAACTTCTTTTCGGGAAAAGATATATCTAGTTACTGCGGAGTAGGTAAATATTAAAGTAAGGATAGAACATTTGGGAATGTATGCCTAAGAAACCGATAGGATAGGGTCTCACAATGTGGTTATGTTTAAAAGAGGCCAAAAGAAGGGTGATTGATCTTAAAAATATTTTGTTGGTTGTTTGAATATAGACAAGCTCTAAATGTGTATAATTAATAAAGATGGTAGTCACTTGGAAATGAAATGATTCTAAATTTATTTTTAGCATTGGCTAATCCTAAAGTTATCTGGGCCTGAAATACGGTATCAATCATTTTGAGAGTTATGAGATGGTCCCTCAACACGCATTCCAAAACTAGAATTAGCATGTAGGTGAAGATTAACGTCGACGAACCGAAATAAGATGATATGAACACTTGAATTGAATAGCTAAATTAGAATAATTTATGTAACGACCCGACCGATCGTTTTGAGAATTTAAGCTCAGTTCGGTGGCGTAAGGTCTTGAACACCTTCACATTGTGTATATCGACCTGTGTGCGTGGTTGGATTCAGTTACCGGATGATCCGGAGTCAAATTGGAAGGAAAACTTCAGTTTTGGAAGCTTAAGCGATGGAAGTTGACCGGAGGTTTGACTTTTGTATAAACGGCCTCGGAATGAGTTTTGGGTGATATCAACAGCTTTGTATGGTGATTTTGTACTTAGGCGCGCGTCCAGAATTGGTTTTGGAGGTCCGTGGAGTGATTTGAGGTAATTGACAAAAGTTAGAATTTCGTTGATTTCGCCCAATAGGTGAAATTTTGATATCGGGCTCGGAATAGAATTCCAGGAGTGGTTTTAGGTCTGTTGTGTCATTTATGACTTGTCTGCCAAATTTGGCGTCATTCTGGGTTGAATTAATAGGTTTCGGCTCGAGTTTTGATATTTGAAGATTTGAAAATTCATAAGTTTGATTTTTGGTTTGATTCGTCATTTTGGTGTTGTTTTATGTGATTTGAAACCTCGAGTGAGTCCGTGTTAGGTTATATAACTTGTTTGTGTGCTTAGATGGGGTTCCGGGGGCCTCGGGTGTGTGTCGGATGGGTTTCGGGTCATTTTTCTCTATTTTTACACTGCTGTTCTGGTGCCTGATTTTTCTGTTCCGCGATCGCGTAGACCCAGTTGCGATCGCGTAGAGTAAAGTTGACCTGCCATAGTTTCTTCTTCTCGTTCGCGTATTATCCCACGCGATCGCGTAGGCCTTTCCCTTCCTTTTCTGCGATCGCATGCCATAGTTCGCGATCGCGTAATGCATTTCTGGGGAGTAGCCAATTCCTTCTTCGCGATCGCACCTCCTCTTTCGCGATCACGATTCATTAAATATCTGGTCAGACAAATATAATCCAAATTCGAGGGTTGAGCCATTTTTATCACATTTTGATTTCTAGAGCTCGGTTCTTGGCGATTTTTTATGGGTTTTTCGCGAAATTCGATTGAGTAATTGTTCTTCAACTAGAATTAAATATATTCCATGAATTAGTCCTTGTTTTTATCATTTAAATTGTGTTTTTAGTTAGGAAAAATGTTGGTTTTTGAAGAAAATTTTCAAAACGAAATTTCATAATTTGAGGGACGAAATGGTATCGGAATTTGGTAAATTTTGTATGGTTGAACTCGTATTGGAATGGGTATTTGGATTTTATAAAATTTGGCGGGTTCCGAGGTGCGGGCCTGGGGGTCGACTTTTGGGTCGATTTTTATATTTTTGCAAAGATTGAAACTTTATTATTCGAAATAGTTCCTTACAAGTTTTATGTGTATTTTGAAGTTGTTTTATTTGATTTTGAGCCGTCCGGAGGTCTTTTCGCCCGAGAAGTTCATTTTAGAGTACCGGGTTGTCGTCTTTGAGGTAAGTATCTTGCCTAACCTTGTGGGGGGGAATTACCCCTTAGGATTTGAGTCTTCTATGTTGATTGTAGTCGGTGTACGCGAGGTGACGAGTGCGTGCTCGGACTTATTTATGGAAAATTGACCCTTTAGGAATCTTAGACTCTTATATTCACTGAGTATTAATTGTTCTTGGCATGATTGAATTTCCTAATTTTTAGTTTCATCTTTACTTGCCTAAATGTAGGATTCCTTACTTTTGGATTTACTCCTCTTGCCTATTTGACTCCTAATTGACTTATCTGAAGAATTTACCCCTTTTACTGTCATGCTAGGTCCTCTTAACTTCTTATCTCAAATTGTAATTATCTTCATCTCATCCTATAATTGTTTTTGGCCTTAACTGAACTTATGATTATTTTCATGTTGCTTGTCCTTAAGTGAAATTGTTGAATATCCTCATAACTGCTCAAACTTAAAAGAAGTTTAAATATTCTATACCTTAGTTGACTTGCCCTTATATGGAGTTAGCAGATTCATGTGAGTTTTCTTGTTGTTGAACCGTGCATTTGGGTGAGACTCTTATACGTTATTTTCCTTCCTTGTTGAGCTGTCCTTATTATGCCTAGTATTCTTTGTTGTGCTTATCCCTCGTGAACTAGCCTTGCTTTTCTTGTGATCAAAGGTTCTTGAATTGATATATCTACCGTATCTTGTATTATTGTCAATTGTTGTGGTTGTACTTGTTGTGGTGACGCACAAGGTGTCTGCCGTGCTGTTGTGGTTATTGTGATGCACGAGGTTTCTGTCGTGAGGTTGTTGATATGGGGGTTTGCACGAGGTTCTGTCGTTCCGTGTTTTCTATTGATATTGCACATGCGGTGGGACAAGGCGGGATATGTATATGTGGGTTGCGCATGTGGCGAGACATGGTGGGAACATGCTTATGCACGTGTGGCGAAACAAGGCGGGCATATACTTTACTATTGCACACGTGGCGAGACAAGGTGGGATATGTCAAGGATTGTTTGTGATACTTGTGTTGGCATGGGGGAATTCCTTGTTGTTGATATTGTGTACTGAAACACTTACGGCGTGAGTTTATTCGTGTGGAAATTTATGAGATGACAATGTATGTGTTGCCCTTTTCTTTCCTTATGCTTATTGGTTGTTAATCATGTTAGGACACCTGCACAAGCATACACGTAGTTAAGTACTATTAATGGATTTAGGGCTCTTTGTTGTTGTCAAGTATAGATACTCTTGTTGTACTTACCGTATGGGTGGAGATGACTCAATTGGCATGTGAGTCATCCATGCAGTTAGTACTCGAATGAGAGCGCAAGATGCAAAGTGTTAGGGTTCGAATATTAGGACCCGTAAACAATGATTTGTCCGAGGTTCGGAACCTCGTGGAGATGACTACGAATTTGATGTAGAAGTGGTTGAAGTTGTTGAGTCATTACTTGTCCGTGTGTATATTTACTTTCTAGATTTATTTGTGTTCTATTGAATCCTTTTGTCATTTCATTGTTTCTGCTGATACTTATTGTTTTTCCTTCTTTATCGAATTTACTGTATTGTTAGCTATATTGCGTAGCCTTTATGTGTATATCGTTTTCCCCTTTATTCCTATATTGATACTTCTTCAGTTTATTAGATCAGTGGGTATCTTGACTAGTCCTCGTCACTGCTTCATCGAGGTTAGTCTTGATACTTACTGGGCACCACTGTGGTGTGCTCATACTACTCTTTTGCACATTTTTGTGCAGATCCAGGTATTGATTGTTAGTTGTTGTGCGGACTCTTGCCGAGGAGATTCAAGGTAAACCTGTCGTCGCGTTCGCAGGCTTCGGAGTCACCTTCCTATTTTGCATTTACACTGTTTTTGCTTACTTCCAAGCAGTTGTAATTAGAAGTTGTAGTAAACTCTATAAAGCTTATGACTTGTATACCGGATTTTGGGAATATGCAATGTGTGAAGAATTATTTATTTTAGAAAAATATTAGATATTATTATTATTGTTGTTATTCCATGAATATTAGGCTTACCTAGTCCTTAAGACTAGGTGCCATCACGATACCCAACGGAGGGGAATTTGGGTCGTGACAATTTGACGATGCAAATTGACCAAATAGTGGCCTTTTATTGATCGATAGATTGCGCAAGTTTTGACATCTACCAACTTATAAATGAGAATTGGCACGAAGGTTGAAGTTCTAAGACATAGATTGAATTCTAAATGGATTATATGAAACATGAAGCTACGATACAAGTATTTTATGTTGGTAGAGATACAAGATTATGCCGGAGTTGAAAAAATTAAGGAAGAATTAAAAATTATGTGAGTTGGAAAAATTAAGCAAGAATTAAAAATTATGTGAGGCACGAGTGACAATATTTTAAAAATAATATGTAACTACATTTTTAAGAAAAGGACGCGAATAAAACCAACTCGGAAAATTAGATGGGCAAATTATTTTCTAATTATAAAAGATTATGCCACTTTTTAAAGAAGTGGGAATAATATCTTTCTACAGGGAGTAAGATGCTCATTGTTGTTTAAAGAAAATCAGTAACGCCAGTTTAAGGCACGAGTATTGAGAAATTTCATGACAAACCGAGCTTGTTGAAAAATTTGCGGAAAAAATATCCTACCTTATAAATAATAGAATATCATGCCTAGAGACTAAAAGGATATTTTAATTAGACTAAGAATTTGCGTGGACCTAAGAGAAATTCAGGCCTAAGTAATTACCTAAATGGTGCTCTAGAGTCGTTAAAGAGGTCTAAGCGCGGAATAATTGATGATTATTATTCTTATTATTATTATTATTAATTCGGGAGGATGATATACAAATAAGTAAAATAAAAAAATATATATGAACAAATAAAGTTTGCATAAAAATGTAAGTAAGTTGGAAAGTCAATACTTCTGTAAAACAATAAATGATGTTAGTTAAAAATACTAAAGTTAAGTAAGCCACAACAAATAAGTAAGTAAGCAAGCAAAGCATGTGACACATTCTAAAGCTTAACAAATAATAGCGCGTCCTAATATAAGGGACTTTTTTGTGCCAGAGGTAGACCTAGCGTCTATTAAAGGACAAATATGTCATGTGCCATTCTATAGCTTTAAATTAATTAAGCAATTCTATTTTTTCAAAAAAAAAACAAAAATAATAATAAAGTAAATGAATGCTTAAACCTTTTTTTCTTGTAATAAAAATTCAAAAGAAAGTATAATAAAAGATATTTTCGTCATGTTTAAACTACTCGTTGTTACGCTCGATTATGTCATTTGAAAATTTTCATACATATCATCGAAAAATTAGTCATGCTCCATTACCTATGATTTAATTAATTTAGAGCAAATGGTTTACATAATTGGCGTGTTTATCCTTCAAATAATGCACATATACATGATAACGTGTCACTTGGGGTTGAAAACCCACTTGGACATTTAGGTAAGGTTAACTACTGGATTTAATACACCTCGGGTATCGAACCGCTAAGGGTTAAAATGATGCATGCTCCTAAAAGAGTTTTGTTCTAGCTCTATCTTAGGTTGTCTAAGAGTGAGTTTCTCTAGACTGGTCTTCTCCCAAGCGCACAACTTAAGAGTAAAAAGCCTGTGACTGTCGACTGTACCGATAATCGACTTACCCACGAACTTTTCGCTAAAAGGTATTTTTTGAAAAGTGCACGGCCGCAAACCACGTAACCGATAGGTGTGTGCCTGCTGTGAATTTTTCAGGAGTGAAAGAAGTGTAATGGAATGACAATTTATATAAAGCAATAAGTATAGATAAAAAAATTCATATAAAATAATTTATGACATTAAGCAATTCAAATAAGCATCATAAACAATTACAAATAAACAAATCAAATTTATTATTAACCGAAGCTTGTTATGGTTAAGAACCTAGTATTCTCCAGCATAGTCGCCATTTTGTTATACCCCATTTTAACACGGGTCAAATTAGAGTAAAACCTATTGAAAATCAGAGGTTTAATTAATTAAAAGAGTCACCACCTAATTAATTCTAAGGTGAATTAGGATACCTACTTATTAAAAAATGCTAAAGTTAACTTTGCATTATGATCTGCTTAACCTTAGAAATTTTAGGTAAGGGTTCTAATTATCTCAAAAGAAAGGGGTAAGACACTTTTTAAGATCCGTTAAAATGGTTAACCGGTCAAACATAGGTTAATTGATTTAAAAAAATCTTTGTTATAAAAAAATATAAATATGAAGTTCTAAAAATCTAATTCAACTCGCGAAAATTGAGCAGAAGTCCAAAAACATTTATGATTGGACTAGCTTGGCTAAAATAACTTCTTTTAAAAATGCTAGTATTTCACATTTCATATTTGTAAAATATTATGATCTCTTTAAATTCTTCTTAAGAAATGGATTAAGAACTTTAAGAAACGAGACAAGGTTAATTGAAAACTAGGACTAAAAGAGAGTTTTGAACTCGGTTGTTTTAAAAGAAGCAAATTGATACTGATTTCACTAAGGCTTATAGGTAGTAATTTCGAAAGGAATCTTATGCCAATTTCGAATCATGGGTAGAAGGATCAAATAACTTAATCGGTAAAAGTTCGGATGACATGACCAAATCAGCTGCAATTTTATCCAATTAATAGATACAGAAACTTGATGAAAACTCACGCTTTTTTAGCAGGTAACCAATAATATTGTTTTGAGGAAAACACTTCTAACAAATACTTCTTCAAAATGTATTTTGGCTAAAAGTCTTAGTTCCCAAACTGATAAAGAAGATAGGTAATTCTAAAAGCTGTAATACACTAACTTGATATTCATACTTGACAAATTCTACAGACCAATTTTAACTTGAGTGGCTACTCCAAACGTTATATATAAAATTCCAACCTTGAGATAAAATAAATATGCACAAATAAATCAAGGATTATAAAAACTAGACAAGAATGAATGGAAAATGAAAAAAGAAGTAAGAAAGAAGCCATAGGTGCACCAGGCGTGTAACGACCCAACCGGTCGTTTTGAGATTTAACGTGCCATTTAGCGGTTTGAGGCCATGAGCAGCTTCATTTCAGGTATTATAACTTGTACGCGTGGTCGGAACTGAATTTCGGGAAGTTCGGAGTCGAATTGGAAAGAAAGTTCTCATTTCGGAAACCTTCAGTTGGAAGAATTGGCTAAGATTGGGTTTTTGAGTAAACGACCTCAGAATGAGGATTTGAAGGTTCCAACAGGTTCGTATGATGATTTCGGACTTTGGCATATGTTCGGAGCGGGTTTTGGATGACCCGGGAGCGTTTCGGCGCATATTGTGGAAGTTAGTATTTTGGAAGAAATTTCATAAGTCTGGGTTGAAGTGCATTTCAGTGTTATTGATGTTCGTTTGAGATTCCGAGTCTGGGAATAGCTTTTTATAGTGATTCTGGTGTTAGGAGCGCGATGAGAAGTGAATTCGGAGGTCCGTAGGTCATTTTGGAGTTATTTGGCTAAAGTTAGAAATTTGAAATTTTTAAGAAGTCCGACCGGAAGTGAAAAATTTGATATCGGAGTCGGATTCCTATTTTGGAAATTGTGGTAGGTCCGTAATGTTGAATGTGACTTGTGTGCAAAATTTGGGGTCAATCGGACGTGATTTGATAGGTTTCGGCAACGAACTTAGAAGTTGGAAATTTCAAAGTTCATAAAGATTTAATTGAGTTGCGATCCATTGTTTCGATGTTATTTGATGTGATTTGAGGCCTCGAGCAGGTCCGCATTATGTTTTGGAACTGGTTGGTGTGATTGGACGGGGTCCCGGGAGCCTCGGGTGGATTCCAAGTGGTTAACGGATCGAATTTGGAATTTGAGAAAGGCTGAGGACACCTGTCATCTGGTGTGACCGCACCTGCGGGGCTTTGGCCGCAGATGCGGAGCCGCAGAAGCGGCCATGGTGTCGTAGAAGCGAAGGTGGCTGGCTAGACTGGGACCGCAGATGCGGTTGGCTCGCCGCAGAAGCGAGACCGCACCTGCAGATTTGTAAGCGCAGAAACGGGAATGGGCCAGGAGCCCTGGACCGCAGAAGCAGTGACGGGTCCGCACCTGTGGAACCGCAGAAGCGGTCAAGTGACCGCAGGTGCGAGGGATCGCTGGGGAGTGTCTTTTAAAGACGGGAGTTGGCCATTTCTCTTCATTTTTTTCTCTTGGTTGGGCGACTTTTGAAGAGCTTTAAGTGGGGATTTTCGTCATCTATGTCAAGGTAAGTTGTTTCTACTCATTTCAAGTTAAATACAAGATTTGTATATAGATTTGGTCATGGAAATTAATAGAAATTTGGAGTTTTGGTGGAAAGACCTAGAATTTGTATTTTTGATTTTTACCTCGAATTTGGGCATGAAATTTAGAGTAAATTATATATTTGAGTTAGTGAGGCTATGGGTAAACTTTATCTTTGAAAATTTCAGAATCCAGGCACGTGGGCCCGAGGGTAATTTTGTAGACTTTCCGAGCGGAGTTGGAAATTTATATAAATTGAATTGTTATAAGTATTAGAGTACATTTTCATTGGTTTGCCCGTTATTTGGATAGTTGTAGGCGTGGTGCATCAATTTGAGCCGTCGGAAGGGCTCGGAGGCCGGTCATGAATCTTCGCAGCGAGGTAAGTCTCCTTTCTAACCTTGTAAGAGGGAATTGTCCCCACAGGTGAAATAATTAAATATATGCTACTATTTTTGGGGGCTACGTACGCACGAGGTGACGAGAGTCCCTGCGTAGCTACTATTATGCTTATGTCTGGGTAGTCTAGGACCCACTAGCATGCTTTACTTGCGGTACTTGTAATTTTGCTGATAAAAATTAGATTGTTTAATATTATCGAATTAGTAAATGAATACCTAAGAAGGTTAAACCTCATTTTCTTAATCATAAAAAAAATTGATCTTTTCCTTGGATAAATATTTCCTGATGAATTCCTGATTTACTATTTGAATGTATGCATATATATGAGTACCTGAGTCGCATGTATGATTCGCGAGTAGGGTAACTCTATTATTTATATTTGATCGCGTCGCATGATCGATTCGCGAGCGGGGTAATAGATGCATCTATGGTTTGAGCCGTTCGACCCTTCGGCAGTGCACATTCTATATTTATCGTTGGTTCGAGCCGTTCGACCCTCGGCATTACTTGCGCATGATATTTGCTGAGTACTTTCTGTGATTATTTATTGTTTATTGGCCTTGAATTATAAGTTGTCAACTGAAATGACGAAGAATTAAAGTTTGTAAATGTGGAAGAAGTTGTTATTTCCTATCACCATTTGTTAATTATCTATGATATCCATGCTTAGTGTCACCCTTGATTTTATTAAATTAACCTCTAGCAAGTGTCAAATTCGACCTCTCGTCACTACCTCTTCAAGGTTAGACGGGATATTTACTAAGTACACGTTGTTTTCGTACTCATACTACACTTGTTGTACATTTTGTTGCACATGTACATGTATATCTAGTGGCCTCGCTTGGCGCCGTGGCATGGTTGATATGGGGACTTAGGTGAGTTGCACCTCTCGAGATGACCCGTAGCCAGCAGAGTCTCCTTCGGAGTATTGATTTGTACTTTCTTTACTGTCCCATTTGTATTCTGGACGGTCATTGAATTTCATTTGATTTTCTGTACTCATGCTACGCTTCTGTACTTGATTGTACAAGATTTGAGGCGAGTGCATCTGGTCACCACCCCGACGCCCGGTTCGATTCTTTCCCAGTTTGAGATTACCGGTGAGCTTCCCCTCTTGATCCATTCTGCAGCAGCTGGAGTCCTCTTTATATATTATAATTCTGTCTATTTCCTTTCAGATAGTAGGCTAGTGTATGGTTTTGTATATTCTAATAGATTGCCCATTCACTTGTAACACCAGGTCTTGGCACACACATTGGTAGACTACTATTTTTGGGTTGTATAATTATATTCAGGAGTCCCTTTGGTGGTTCTTGCATTTGGTCATCCGATACTTCCGTATTTATTTAACTATGTAAATGTAACTAAAGCTAATGGTTGGACTTGTTTAATTAAAATGGGGATTCACTAGTTAATTAGTGTTATCTTGCCTAAACACGGTGTCGGGCGCCATCACGGACTAATTTGGGTCGTGACAACATGGTATCATAGTTATAGGTTCACGTAGGTCTCACAAGTGATGGGAAGGCCTAATAGAGCCTTACAGATCGGTACGAAGACGTCTGTACTTATCTTCGAGGGGTGTTAGGAAACTACTCTTATTTCATCTTCTATCGTGCAGTTGATGGTATACTAAATTTCCTTCTTCTACTCTCTCTCAGATGGTGAGGACGCGTACGGCTATCATTCCAGACCCGGGAGGAGCCGCTCCCCCTACTGCTAGAGGCCGAGAGAGGGCACCGTCACGAGGTAGGGGCGAGGGCGTCCCAGAGTTGCTCCAGTAGCACCACTAGTGAATCCAGTGGAGGATCATGTTATTGAGGAGCAGGGAGAGGTGCCTGCCGCACAGCCAGCCCCGGTAGATTTCATGGCAGCACCGGGCTTTCAGGTGGTCATGGGTCGTATGATGCGGTTCATGGATACTATGACTCAGGTTGGTTTATTTCCAGCAGACCCAGCTACATCTCAGGTAGGAGGTAGAGCACAGACCCCTACTTCTCAGGCTCCTGGGCACGCGGTTGCAGTATATCATACCCTGAGCACCCTACCCATGGCCGGAGCCCAGTCAGTAGCAGCAGTAGCACCCGCCCCTAGACCAGCTGCGGCCGGCAAGCCGCAGAAGCTCTTGGACAGGTGGACTAGGCTTCACCCTCCGGTATTTGGGGGTGAATGACATGAGGATCCCCAAGACTTTATTGATAGGTGCAGGGACAGACTGCACAACATGAATATTGGAGTCTCATGGTGTAGACTTCACTACCTTCCAGTTAGAGGGCAGGGCCCGTAGATGGTGGAAGTCTTACCTTCTTGGCAGACCAGCAGATACTCCTCACATGACTTGGGACCAGTTTACACAGCTTTTCTTGGATAGGTATATTCCACCCTCTCAAAGGGAAGAGATGCGAGGCCAGTTCGAGCAGCTTGAGCATGGTCAGATGTCAGTGACCAATTATGAGGCGAGATCCTCTCAGCTGACTAGCTATGCACTCATAATACTTGCTACGATGCAGAGAGAGTGCAGAGATTTGTTACGGGGTTGCAACCCACTATTCGGGCTAGCATGGCCCGGGAGGTTGAGACGGGCACATGTTACCAGCTAGTGGTGGAGATCGCTCAGAGGATTGAGGGCTACCGTCAGAGACGTAGAAAGCAGATACAGCAGGATAAGAGGACCCGATACTCTCGAGAGTTTAGAGGTGCCCCGGCTAAGGATAGAGGTCAGTTTGGGAGGGGTCAGCCCAGCATGCCCCCATATTCAGCACTACCACCACCTCCTCGAGGTGCTCCAGTGAGACTTATTTCAGTGCCATGCCAGAGAGTTCATACCGCCCACCAGCCATTCAGGGTCCTTCTAGCGGGTATTCAGGTCATCAGGTTCAGACTTCGGGGCAGTATTCTATGGCGCCGAGGGGTTGTTATGAGTGTGACGATCTGGGTCATATAAAGAGATCTTGTCCCAGGCTTCGCAGCAAGGCAGTACGGTGGAGCCATCAGCCCATGATTACATCACCAGCCCTCCGACCGTCCAGAGGTGGGGGACAGGCTAGCAGGGGTCGTCTTAGAGGTGGAGGCCAGGCAGGGGGAGGCCATCCAGCTACTGTTCAGCCAGGCGGAGGCCAGCCAGCCGGCGCTCCAGCTAGATTCTATGCTTTCCTGGCCAGGCCAGATGCAGTCCCCTCAGATGCCGTGATCACAGGTATTATTTTAGTATGCGGTAGGTATGCTTCAGTATTATTTGATCCAGGGTATACCTATTCATATGTTGCATCTATGTTTGCTCATTTTCTGAATATTCCTCGGGAGTCCTTGGGTACTCCCATTTATGTGTCCACCCCTATGGGCGATTCAGTGGTTGTGGATCGGATCTATCGGTCTTGTATGGTCACATTCTGTGGTTACGAGATGATAGAGGAACTTTTGGTACTTGATATGACCGATTTTGAGGTCATCCTGGGCATGGACTGGTTGTCTCCATATCACGACATCCTTGATTCCTATGCCAAGACTGTTACCTTAGTGATGCCAGAGTTGTCGAGGTTGGAGTAGAAGGGTTCATCTGTCAGTACATCCAGTCAGGTTATCTCTTTCCTGAAGGCTCAACATATAGTCGAGAAGGGTTGTCTTGATTATCTATCCTATGTTTGGTACACCATCGCGGAGTCTCCGATAATTGATTCAGTACCAGTAGTCCAGGAGTTCTCTGATGTGTTTCCTTCTGACCTTCCAGGCATGCTGCCAGATCATGATATTGATTTCTATATTGACTTGGCTCCAGGCACCCAACCTATATCTATTCCACCATACCGTATGGCTCCGAAAGAGTTGAAGGAGTTGAAAGAGCAGCTGGAAGAGTTTCTAGAAAAGGGATTTATCAGATCGAGTGTATCACCTTCGGGTGCACCAGTATTATTTGTGAAGAAGAAAGATGGGACCATGCGGATGTGCATTGACTACCCCCAGTTGAACAAAGTGACCATCAAGAACAAGTACCCATTGTCGTGCATTGATGATTTATTTGAACAATTTCAGGGTGCTAGGGTGTTTTCTAAGATTGACTTGAGATCGGGGTATCATCAGCTGAAGATTCGGAACTCAAATGTTCTGAAGACTGCCTTCCGGTCTAGATATGGTCATTATGAGTTTCTTGTGAGGTCCTTTGGCTTGACTAATGCCCCAGCGGTGTTTATGGATTTAATGAACAAGGTGTTCAGGCCTTATATTGATTCCTTTCTCATTACATTCATTGATGACATCTTGATCTACTCACGTAGCCTAGGGGAGCACGAGCAGCATTTGAGAGTAGTGCTTTAGACGTTGCGAGAGCAGAAGCTATATGTTAAGTTCTCCAAGTGTGAGTTTTGGCTAGAGTCAGTGGAATTCTTTGGGCATGTTGTATGGGAGAGGGTATTAAGGTGGATCCTAAGAAGATTGAGGCAGTTAAGAGTTGGCCACGTCCCACCTCAGTGACTGAGATCAGGAGTTTTCTAGGGTTAGCAGGTTATTATCGCCGATTTATGAAGGGTTTTTCATCCATTGCAGCACCTTTGACTAGATTGACTTAGAAGAGTGTTCCGTTCCATTGGTCCGATGATTGTGAGGCGAGCTTTCAGAAGCTCAAAACAACTTTGACCACAGCCCTAGTTCTAGTGTTGCCTTCCGGTTCGGGGATGTATAAAGTTTATTGCGATGATTCATGTGTTGGATTGGGATGTGTATTCATGCAGGAGGGGCGAGTTATTGCATATGCTTTGAGTCAGCTGAAGCCCCATGAGAAGAATTACCCTATGCACGATTTGGAGTTGGTTGCAATTGTTCATGCTCTTAAGATTTGGCCGCAATTTGAAGCACTTGTTCAAGCAGAGGGATCTCTATTTGAGGCAGCGTAGATGGCTTGAGTTACTGAAGGATTATGACATCACCATCCTTTATCATCCGAGCAAGGCAAACGTGGTCGCGGATGCCTTAAGCAGGAAGGTAGAGAGTATGGGTAGCTTGACATTCATTTCAGCAGAGGAGAGCCCACTAGCTTTGGACATTCAGTACTTGGCTAACAGACTTTTGAGGCTGGACATTTCAGAGCCCAGCTGAGTTCTTGCATATTTTGTTGCTCAGTTTTCATTATTGGGGAAAATCAAGGCCCGGCAGTTTGATGATCCGCACTTGGCAGTTCTCAGAGAGACAGTACTACAGGGTGGTGCCAAGGAAGTTTCTATTGGCGAGGATAGTGTTCTGCGACTTCAGCGATGCCTATGTGTTCCTTATGTATGGCTTGAAGGAGAGTATTCTAGAGGAGGCACACAGTTCATGGTATTCTATTCATCCAGGTGCTACGAATATGTATCGTGACCTGAGGCAGCATTATTGGTGGCGGAGGATAAGAAGTACATAGTGGAGTATGTAGCTAGGTGCCTAAATTGCCAGCAGGTTAAGTATGAGCACTAGAAGCCTACTCCAGCAGATGACTATACCTGAATGGAAATGGGAGTGCATCACTATGGACTTTGTATTTGGGTTGCCACGGACTTTGCAGAAGTTCGACACAGTTTGGGTTGTTGTTGACAGGTTGACCAAATCGGCACACTTCATTCCCGTATCCACTACTTACACTTTAGAGAGGTTGTCCCATATTTAGATCCGGAAGATAGTTTGGTTGCACAGTGTGCCTGTTTCCATCATATTGGATAGAGGTCCTCAGTTTACTTAGCATTTATGGAGAGCCGTACAGAGTGAGTTGGGCACCCGGGTAGAGCTCATCATAGCTTTTCACCCACAGGCCGACGGGCAGTCAGAGCGGACAGTTTAGATATTAGAGGACATGCTGAGAGCATGTGTGATTGACTTTGGAGGGTAGTGGGATTAGTTCTTGCCTTTAGCCGAGTTTTCTTACAACAATAGTTATCAGTCCAGCATCGAGATGGATCCATTTGAGGTTTTATATGGTCGGTGATATCGTTCTCCCATCGGGTGGTTTGAGCCTGGCGAGGCCAAGTTATAAGGTACAGATTTGGTGATGGATGCCTTGGAAAAGGTAAAGTTGATCCAGGAGCGACTTCGCACGGCACAGTCCAGACAGAAGAGTTACGCGGATCAGAAGGCGCGGGATGTGTTGTTTATGGTCGGCGCGAAGGTTCTCTTGAAAGTCTCGCCGATGAAGGGTATTATGGAATTAGGAAAGAAGGGCAAGTTGAACCCCGGGTTTATAGGCCCATTTGAGGTGTTGAGTCGAGTTGGGGAGGTTGCTTATGAGCCCCAGATTATAAGGATTTCATCCAGTTGCTTATGTGTCTATGCTCCGGAGGTATCACGCCGACCTATATCATGTGTTAGACTTCATTACCATTCAGCTAGATGAGGGATTGGTCTATGAGGAAGAGCCAATTGCTATTGCTGATAGACATGATCGCTAGTTGAGGTCTAAGAAGGTTTCCGCAGTGAAGGTCTAGTGGAGGGGCCAACCACTCGAGGAGGCGACTCGGGAGTCCTAGGAAGACATGCGGAGCATATATCCATATTTATTCAGCACTCCAAGTATGATTCTAAGCCCGTTCGAGGATGAACGTTTGTTTAAGAGGCGGAGAATGTAATTCTTTTTAGAACCTCGTACCCCTAAATAAGACTTCCCGTACTTGCTTTTACTGATTTATTACTTGTGGGGATGGTTGGTTCGGGATTCGAAAGATTTTGGGTTGAAATCGGAACACTTGGTTCCTTAAGGTCGGCTTAAAAGGTCAAGTTTGACTTCGGTTAAAATTTTGAGTAAACGACCTCGAAATCGGGATTTGACGGTTCCAATAGGTTCATATGATGATTTCGTACTTTGCGTATGCTCAGAGCGGGTTTCGGATGATGCGGGAGCGTTTCGGCGCCAAATAGTGGAAGTTGGATTCTTGGAGGTTTTAGAAGTTCTATAAATTTGGTTTGGAATGCGTTTTGATGATATCGAGGTCCAAACGGAATTCCGAGACCGGTAATAGTTCTGTAATGTGATTTAAGACTTGCACGCAATATTTGGTATCATTCTAAGCAGTATAAGTACGTTTCGGCACGTTGGAAGTAGACTGAAGAACTTGAAGTTCTAAGTTGGATTCAATTGGTTTTAGGGTGTGATTCTTAGTTTTTGATGTTATTTCGGTGTTCTAATCATGCGAGCAAGTTTGTATAGTATTGTTAGACTTGTGTGAGTATTCAGTGTGGAGCCCCGAGGGCTCGGGTGAGTTTCAGACGTGTGTTAGGAGTGAAAACACTCCAGTTTTCTGGTGTCTCTTGGTAGCTATTGTAGGTCTCGCAAATACGAGGATTTCTTCGCATTTGCGATGAAGGCTTCGCAATTTTGAAGAAGCCTTGGCTGGGCAGCGATCACATTTGCGACATTTTGTTCGCATTTGCGAACCCAGCAGAGACCACATTTGCGACCCCTTTTGTCGCATTTGCAACCCCTTTTGTCACATTTGCGACCCCTTTTGTTGCATTTACGGCCCATGCAGAGGGAGCCTAGGTTCGATGCGTTTGTCGCAATTGTGATCTTTGAATTTGCGAACCAGATGTCGCAAATGCAACATCAGAGACCTATGCACGGCTCTTTTAATGCGAGACTTAGGCTATTTATTTTATTTCACTTCAACTCTTGGGCGATTTTTAGAGTTTTTGGAAGGAGGATTTCACCTAGCACTTTGAGGTAAGTAATTTCTATACAACATAAGTAAAATACATAGATTGTGGGTAGGTTAACATGCAAAAATTAGTGAAAAATCAAGGGTTTTAATAAAAATGGAGTTTTACCACGAAAATGGTTATGGAACTTAGTAAAAGTCATATATTTGTGTTCCTTAGGTCATGGGTAACGACTTCCTTCAAAAATTTACGGAATCCGAACACGTGGGCCCGGGGATAAATTTTAGAAACCTTGCATTTATGGTTGGAAAAACATTATAATAGGTAGAATATGAACTCTTGAGCACATATTGACTAGTTTTTATCCCATTTGAATGGTTTTGGGTCGTTCGGCTCTGATTTGAGGGTTTGAGCGCATTCTTGAGTTTGGAAGTAAGCTTTGGGACAAGGTAAGTCTCTTTTCTAACCTTGTAAGACGGAAATATCTCCATAGGTGAATTTAATTGATACATGACTATATGTGGGCTTATCTAGAATTCTTACGTTATTAAATTGTTGGTCCTAGTATGTGTCAAAGTCGACCCCTCGTCACTACTTCTTCGAGGTTAGACTAGATAATTACTGGGTACATATTTTTATCTAATCATGCTCCGCTTCTGTACTTGATTGTATAGGATTTGAGGCGAGTTCATCTGGTCACCAACCCGGCGCTTAGTTCGATTTTTTCCCAGTTTGAGACTACCGGTGCTCCTCTTGAGATATTCTGCAGCAGCTGGAGTCCTCTTTATATTTTATATTTCTGTCTATTTCCTTTCAGACAATAGGCTAGTGTATGGCTTTGTATATTCTACTAGATTGCTTATTCACTTGTGAAGACAGATCTTGGCACACACATTGGTAGACTACTATTTTCGGGTTGTATAATTATATTCAGGAGTCCCTTTAGTGGTTCTTGCATTTGGTCATCCGGTAAGTCCGTATTTATTTAACTATGTAAATGTCACTAAAATTAATGGTTGGCCTTGTTTAACTAAAATGGGGATTCACTAGTTAATTAGTGTTGGCTTGCCTAACAACAGTGTCGGGCGCCATCTCGGCCTAATATGGATCGTGACAAGTATATTCTGCCGAATCAAGAGTGAGGAACTAACACCAAGTTGACAAATCAAATGTTCATAAAATTCACAACCACAACAACTAAAATTGAGTACTGAGCTACCTCATGTCTTACTTTCAGTACATAAAAGACAAGAGCAACTAGTTATAGCAGCTAATTGACAAAAAATTTGCTCAATGCTTTGTGCCTCTAAGGCTTAATTACAATACATGAACACGAAAAAAGAAATTGAATATTGTTCCTCAATCATGGATTTGCTTCTTCAAGCCTTATGTTAACTCCCACAATCTGTGGTTTTGTTCTGTTAACTGCCTCTACTCATTGTAACGAACTTATTCATGCGATAGTGTTAATATTAAAGACTTTAAAATCCAACCTTCTTGTAATTTTCTTTCCCAAATATGAAACTTACAATGATATCCCTCCTTGCACAAGTTAGACAACATTTGTAAGGGTGGAGCAACAGTAACTTTCTATTGACATGAGCAAAGCTTAAAGCTAACTCCTAAAACAAAAGTGTTATCATTTCTTATTGAGAAATACTTGAGGTGAGTGAAGGAAGGTATACTAAATCCTATGTTTCTCGGACTCTTCAAAAATATCGTCGGGTGAGTGTTGGATCTTTTAAAAGTAGTGTATTTTTGGAGGATCCGACATAGATGTGGGAGAATTTTAGAGAGTCCTCGCAATATAGACTAAATCTATATTCGCGAGTCAAGTTAAACAAAAAATTTCCTTAAGTATTTCAAGCCAAATATTTGATAATTCCTTCGACATTCATTTAAAGGAAACGACATCTTACAGGCAATATTATTCAAGCAAGCAACTCTAAATCATGATCTCTAGTAAACTTTCAAATTCCAGGTTCAACCAAATTCTAAACATAAAGATGATTTCATAACTTTACTAATATACTTTCTCTGGCAGCAAAACCAAAAGTAATGACTTCTTAGGTTTTAGAAAAAAAGAAGACTTCTACCACATATAATATTTCTCATAGTCCAATAACATGATCTAGAATAGCATTATGAACAAATCTTAATTAGTGTATACTAGTTCACAAATAACATGAAACATTGCGCTTAAATTACGTTAGATGAAAGCATGGTAAATCCTTATTTCATAGTTTCTCATCAAATATCAGAAAAGAAAACTAACACTTATTTTACTAAAGAATTCAAATATTATTTAGAGCAGATAAAAGGAAAAATGGAGATCACTGACCTTTTTGCAGGCAGCGAACCGAGGCACGGATCTTAGATACACTATCGGACTCCGATTTCAAGCTCGCTCCTTCCTCTCGGACAAAACCAGATTCGACTAAAATAAATAAAGATAATCGATTTTTTTTCAAGGGTAAACACCCAGCAAAACATCAGGGGAGTCAAAAGAATGAAGCTTTTCTGAGAATAACAGTTAATAGACACAGAATGATTTATAAAAGGAAAAAACGGCGGCTCCGAATTTGATTTCGAAGGGTGAAGGCAACGGTTGAAAACCTCTACTAAATACTCTCCAACACCACTATTTATAAGAGTAACGTAGGGTTCTTATGATTTTGGGCTCGATTTTTAAGAGGGAGTTAAAGCTTTAAAAATCGAATCAACAATGGCTTGAAATTGGAACGTTGAAGGTCGTGACATACTTCACGTGATTCTGGTCAGAAGGTGAAGAAGAGGTAAGCAATTGAATGGATTTTGAAAAACATAAAAATAAAGATCGAATCTCCCATACCATTTTTATGCTTCTTATTCTGTTGAAACAGAGCTTGCACAAAAACGGACCGAGCATCTCTTGCTCAAACTGGATAAAGCTGAAAACATGCCAAAATGGCATATGAAAACAAAGGAGATGCTGAGAGGGATAAGAGAAGTATTTATAGAGGGTTCTCTATGGATATGGGCCTGGCGGGTCGGATTAGTTATGTTAGCAGATTTAGGCAATTTGGGTTGGTTTGGAGGCTTAATTGCTGGGCTAATCTGGCCGAAATTATGGGCTTAGAGTGCTGAACATTTTCCTTCTTCCTTGTATATTTATTTAGGCTTTAATTTAGGTTTAAAATAATTTTATTAGCTATATTATATAATACTACATAATATTAATACGTTAATATTAGTCAAAATATTTTTTGTACCTTAAAACAATTTGTGATAGCTAAAATTTGCTAAATAACCTACATTAATTGTGCATAAGAGTAAATATTTTAAAGTATTGAAATAAATACTACTATTTGATTAAATAAAGGAATGTGATATACTTTTCACAAAAGACGATAAAAATGATATTGAAATAAAAATAATAAAAATAAAAATAATAATATTAATATCCGATAATAATAATATAGATACCAACAATAATAAAAATAATAATGCTAACTAGGTCTATTTTGGGATAACAATTTTAAAATAATTATTCTTAAACTATTAGCACTATTAGAAGCTAAAAAAAATAGTTTGGAAGAAAGGAGGGACGAAATTGGATGTCAACAAATGCTAGTATAACAAAAAAAAAGCAAGGTCAGACCACTCAAAGGGGACTACTTGCCCAAGTCCAGAACACAAGCAAGCAAAGACCCGCAGGAGGGCAAATTGGGAACGAATTGGGATGGCCCATACAAAATCACTTCATCAGCAAACAAAGGGTCATTTCAACTAGAAACAATGGAAGGGAAACTACTACCAAACAACTGGAACGTCGCCCATGTTAAATACTTTAACTTCTAAGGAAAAATGTTTTCTGAGCCATGCTCTTTTTCCCTCACTGAAGTTTGGTCCTAGTTGGGTTTTCTCGAGAAGGTTTTTAATGAGGCGACAAGTAGGAAATTTCAGGCTAAAGTACGAATAGGTGAGGGCACAGGTCGATCAGTTCATTGCCTAACCTCTCAACACTTCTCCAGGTCGACCAATGAAGGGACTAGGTAGACTGAGACTGGAATGCCAGCCCGGAAAACATGTAAATTTTTCCAATATATATAAGCAAAGCACAAGTACATGAAGTTCTCCCATGTTTTCGCCAAAACAACGCTGCATCAATTAAGCAAAAGTTACATTAGACCTTTTTTGAATCAACTTACAACTGACCTCATTCGAATTAAATAACATCCGACCTTACTCAAATTAATTAAAGTGACATTCGACCTCATTCGAGTTAAGTAGAGTAACTTTCAACCTCGCTCAAATTAACTCACATTTAACCTTGTTCGAATCAACTTACATTCGACCTCGTTCGAATTGAATAACCTTCGACCTCATTCGAATTAATTAAAGTTACATTCCACCTCGTTCGAATTAACTAAAGTCATATTCGACCTTGTTCAAGTTAATTCACATTCGACCTCGTTCGAATGAATTCACCTCGTTCGAATTAATTAAAGTAATATTTGACCTCGTTCAAATTAACTAGAGCAACATTTACCTCGCTTGAATAGACCCACACTCGACCTTGTTCGAGTTAACACCTACCCACCCAGCCACGATCGAATCCAAAATCCTTATAGTCAAGGAAACAAATCGATAAAACATACAAGACCAAACAGAGAAAATATTCAAAAACAAACAGCAAAAATAGCATTCCAAATTCAAAAAATATATATAATTTTTACAAGGGCTAAACAGACGTTCGCAAAAGTAAGTACAAAAATTACAAGGGAATAACTACTCAGCAGCGCCATCTCCATCGTCGCCGTCGCCATCGCCATCAGGGTACTCGTCCTCGTACCAAGCACCCTGCTCAATCCCATCCAAATCCTCCTCGTCATCGCCGGTCACCGGGGTAGAAGAGCCATAAACACAGGCGGCACTGAGTTGCACGCGCCTTAGCACGAGCATCCTCAAAACCAGCTTAAGGAACTCTCCCCGCCATCATCATATCCTGGAAAATGTCTAGATGGTCCTCCACATGGATCCACTTCTCGTATAAATCCCGCGGAACATTAGGATAAGCAGAAGTGTGAGAAGAGGACGGCTGAGCCAACAACTGCGTCTTCTCTGCCTTGAGGGTTATGATCTGATCACCGAGGTTCGAAACCTCTTGTTCCAGCCCCCAATTTTCTCGTCAAGTCGTTCCTCCCTGTGCCTGGCCGTCTCCAAATTGTTCGCCCATTCGGAGCGAAGGACGTAGATTGAATCCTCCAATGCCTCCACCTTTTCCAAATCCGCCAATCGAGCTAACTCATCCATCTCCAAATTCGTCATCTTCTCAACGACTTCATCACTCAAAGCGTCGGCCTTGAGCGAACACTACTCGAGCTCGGCCCGCAGATATACCACTTGGGCCTGAAGGTCCGCACAATCAGCCTTTACTCCCTTGCTCACTTCGAGATCTTCCTCTTTGTCTCTAAGCGCCCTCTTGATCTCGCTGCATTTACTAAAGACTCTCATAAGCTCATCATCTTTCTGCTTCAGCTCGTCTCTGATAGCTTGGAAATTACCACTCACACCGAACTGCATATAGATCTCGCGGTGCTTGATGCGGTATTTGCAGTACTTCCTTTCCATTTTCTTTAAAATGGATTTACACCTCTCCTCACGACGAGCACTCTCAATCTTCAAGATAATGGTCTAAAAAAAAGAGAGAGAGCAAAACAGGAAGAAATTCAGTCTAAAAAAAAAGAGAGAGAAAGATGCAAGGCATAGAAACTAGGAAGATCGGAAAACTTACCCTCAGGGCGAGGCCGGTTATGCCTGACGACAGGGCAGCATCATTGAACATCTGTAGGGTCCTGCCCTCTGCATTAGAACAAAGGGAACCCAAGGAGGGGACCACGTCCTCCGTGTTCACCAACAGGTCACGGTCTATGGGGACTACGACGGTATGAGTAGACCCCTCCAACCTCACCTCTACCAGAGTGAATCCTTCACTCAACATCCGTACCTCTTGGGGGTCAATGTCATAACCGGTTTCATAACAGTCCTCGGAAATGCCCTTTTCTCTCTCCTCGGCCAATGAAGGAACGCCAACCGGTCTCGAGGATGACGGCTCATTTCTCAATACGGCGTCCGCAGCCTCAGATAGCCCTCCAATTTCAACTGCAACCTCGGGTAAAGGAACATCTTCCACGACCCCCGTAGACAGTGGAGATTCAATTGTTAGATTTGTGTCGCTCTCTGATGAAGATATGGCCGGCTCACGATCACTCTTTGTAGAGTCCACCGCTCTAACTGTCCCGTCGCTAACATCCACCGCCCTCCTCTTGAGCGGAACCAACTCCTCCTCGCTCTGAGATGACTTGTCAATTAAATGCAGTGCATTAAGGGGTGGATTCTCAGATATTAGAGCCACCGCTGGTCGAGTTGGTCTAGCTGAGGCCAAAGGCCAAGCCGAGGCAGATGATCGGGTAGACCCAGTTGCGGTCGCAGCCGAGGTAGATCCTTGCAGTAGTTGCTTGTCGGAATGCGGGAGTAATATGCCTCGACCTCCTCGAACCTCTTCGTGCTAATGACAGAACAAAATAATAAAATCAATAACCACAAAGATACAATCAAAAAGACAAAGACAAAGACCTAAGGTAATTAAGCAGGCTTACCAGGGGGCTTAAGTTCGAACTTTTTGCGGAAGGTCGACCACTCGCGGATCCCCACCATATGAGGAAGGAACCCGACTAACCCAGTCGTGAATGTCCTCAACCAAAGAAGGGGGTTTGACCTCAGTTGCGTGAAGAAAAGACCGTTATTATAACAAGACTCGACCAACAAGAAGTACAATGAAGGGAAAAGGAAGGGTACTTATTCCAATGCTCAGGGAACCCGCTTACATTAATCACTACGTCTTTGGTTATGAAATAGAAGTAATTAAGCCAGAACTGGTGGTTGACCTTATCGTCCATTTTTACCACTAGGTATTTGCTGCCTCGGTAGCAGAGGTGTAATGTCGTTCCCCTGTGAAAATTTGGGGCGAAAAGATGCATCAGATGGCGGAGTGTTACCTCGACCCCGGCTAATCCTGCGAATTTCGAGACCATGCGGATGAGCTTGTAGATGTAAGAGGAAAGTTGGGTCGGGAACACACAGTAATAACGGCAGAATTCTTTGACCAGGGGAAGAATAGGAAAAGAATAGCCCACATGGAAGGGGTATGCGTAGAAGGCGCAGTACCGGGGCGGTGTATTTGCACCACGTCATGCCCGGGAGGAATCAGGTCTATATGGGCGGGAATTTTGAATTTGGACCTAAATTTGATGAGAGCCGCCTCTGTCATCAACGACTCCGAAATTCGGGGTCATCCTCTGACAACTTCAAGAAATCAGACCTAGCTTTCTCCCTACGAGGAATTATTTCCTCCATCATAGGGAAGCTCGCATCCTCTGGAATAATGGCAGCCCCATCGTTGTCACACTTCCTTTTTCCACTACCCCCCGGATTGATGAAGGGTAGAAAGGGAGTTTTTCCACTTTAATTGACATTATTCAGATTTGGGATTTATTTTTAGTTTTCAGAGTCGCCACCCGGATTTTTGACGATGTTCCGGGACACCATTTTATTGAAATCCCAAACCGAGGATTTAGACTCTGTTTTAAGTTGTCTGCGTACCAGAAATCCAAGTAAGGAATTCTGTTAACCCGGGAGAAGGTGTTAGGCATTCCCGAGTTCCGTGGTTCTAGCACGGTCGCTTAACTATTAATATTTGGCCTAATTTATCTGATTATTTACGTATTTTAAACCTATTGTGCATTTTAGCCTTCTTACTTTTTAGCCGTTTTTTATGGATTTATCTTGGAACAAGTCACGACGGAGTGCACTTGTTTGTCTTTTGGACACATTATAACTACGCCACATGAAATGCACCCGTAATTACAACATGTGATTTTTATTATAATTTGAAGTTGAAGACGGGGACATGAGTTGTCGCACCCGAGTGTAGATTAAGTAGTCAAGACTATGATCGTGACAGTTTTATAATGCCTATTTGAGGCGCTGTATGAGTATTCTTTAGGTTTTTCTATTTGAAATAATATTTTAGTTTTTAAAATTAATTAGGACGTTTATGGATTTATCTTAGACAAGTTACGATGGCGTACACTTGTTTGTCTTTGGACACATTGCAAACACGTTACATGAAATGCACCCGTGATTGCTATGTGCAATTTTATTTATTATNACCTTAAGAGGGTGACTTTTAGCAACTAAACCATTGTTTAAGCACCTGATATGGGGTGAATTTGACCATTATAGAGGCTCAAATTCATCTACCCTAGTGTTGTTTCATAACAGTATCTAGATATCTAAAACCTGGAATAAACCAGTATTTCAGCATCTTTGTAGGATGAACTTAACCATTAGAGGTTAAGTTCATTACCCTTTGATGCTATTTTCCAACACAAACATTGATTGCACAGTTATATAACAGGCAGTTTTAAGATGAAACAGACTTATGTAAAATTCAGAGATTAGAAACTAAACAAACATAATGTGTTACTCTATATACATGCATATAAGTTTATACAGAAATAGGTCTAAACAAATAAAAATACAGATTCATAGAGGAAAGACAAACAGATTTCATATTTTCATACTTCATAAAAAGAGAAGTCAGTTTTACATACCTTTAGAATAAGATAACAACAGAAAAACTTGACCAAATAAAGGTCAAGCAATGGGGGTCAGCAGAAAAGCAGAGAAAGCCCAGCAGCAACAAATAGCAAACCCACAGTAGAGAAAACTCAGGGAAAGATAATTTTTGAATACCCAAATGATTGAATAAGAACAGCAACCAAAACCAAGTCTTCTAGGATAGAAGATCACAGCTACAAGACAACCTAAGCTCAGATTGTTTTCCACTCCTACTATCAATTCTTTTTTGCTTCTGTTTTTCTAAGTTTTTAGCAGTCAAAGTTATATTTTTCAGTCCAAAGGATTCTGAGAAGAGTCTAAAAAAGGAATCCTGAGAAAGGTCTCCAAAAAAAATCTCTCCCAATCCCCTCTCAAAATCAATCTCCCCAAAAAACTGAAATCCCCTTTAGTGGTAAAAAGTGTGTGCATATATAGGGGCAGTTGGGATAGGATATGCTCAGCATATTCCTTATCCAATAAGCTGAAAATAGTGTCAATGCAGTTGTCACCCTTATCCCTTGGGACAGCTGCCCCTATTCCAGAAATTTTCAGCCACCATAATGACCCTAATACCCTTAAGAAATCTGATTTCAAAAGTCTAGAAGGTTCTTGGGTTGTTACACCCAAGATTCCCTCACCTAGGATTCCTAATATACCCCTTGAAGTTCCTGAAATTACCACTAGGTAACCAGGGTTAAACTTGCTTGGGTTATTATTATCCCTAGTTAATTAATCCTAGTTAGCTCACTTTAGTTTAACTAATGATTATC
>MDKJ01183900.1:0-47383 GCA_005239525.1 Nicotiana knightiana
ATATATATATATATATATATATTATTGTGGATCGGGATGCACGCCGAAGCGAGATATATTGGATCGGGTGCACGCCGTAGCGATATATATATTGGATAGGGCTGCACACCTCAGCGATATAGCGCTTGGGCTGAGGAGCCCCTCCAGAGTTTGTACACCCTTAGTGAGCGCAGTCGACTATTGATGGATCGGGATACACGCTGCATCGGTTATTATATGGTACCTATTGAGTGTGAGTGCTGAGTGTAAGTGTTGATTGACGAGAGATGAGTCACGAGTGACTGAGAGGCTTGCCGGAGAGGCTTTATTTGTGAGTGACACTGTGCCCGAGGGACTTATTTGTTATGAAACTACTGTTTTCACTCTTTTTTGTATGTTTGCCTCTAAACGATAAATGTTGAACCAATATTTTATATGAGATTTGGAAAGGGAAAATTGGAGTTTTTATGAAACTTTCGGGACGTAGATTCCTAACTTGATTTATTGATTTCCACTGATATTTATTATATGAATTTACATGATTTTAAAAGCTCGTCATTACACTCATGTTTTTATTTATATTTGTTACCATCAC
This sequence comes from Nicotiana knightiana, assembly GCA_005239525.1. Taxonomy (NCBI): domain Eukaryota; kingdom Viridiplantae; phylum Streptophyta; class Magnoliopsida; order Solanales; family Solanaceae; genus Nicotiana; species Nicotiana knightiana. The sequence goes on from MDKJ01183900.1 coordinate 575, forward strand.
GGACAATTTATATTTGGGGTCGTGACGAGGTCTTCCCTAGAAGATGAGAAGTCCTCAAAATGATCAGACCCAATGGTGACGGGCTTTGATGGTTGAGAGGAGAACTTCCCTTTAGAGCGGGTGCTATTGCGAGTGGAGGCAGGAGGTTTCTTTGAAGCTTTAGCCATTGTTGAGTGGGTGAAGATTAAAATGTGAGGTCTAAGGGAAAAGAGGTCTTAGATAGATAAAGGTAAACGTGAAGAGGCTTGATTGAAACAATGTGACTAATGGGTGTAGAAAAAGAGAACGGGAACAAATGATTGATTTAGCCCATCTCGAGATACGACAAAGGTGGGCAGAGGGACTAAAACGGAAGCGTCTCGTTAATGCTTCTCGTGGGAGGAATGTAATGATGAGATATATCAGTAAGAAAAGATTTTCTACCAAAATTACTATTATATAAAGCCTTAAAAAATGTCAAGTAAATCTCTAAAGTATTGAATCTATCTTCCAAGAGGGGCTTAGTGAAAATATCGGCTAATTGATTTTCAGTGCTAACAAAAGATATTTCAATGTCAGCTTTAAGCACATGATCTCTAATAAAATGTTTCTTGATATCTATATGTTTTGCCTAGAATGATGCACAAAAGTTTTTGACAAGCAAATAACACTAGAGTTTTCACAAAAAATGTGAACATGTTTAAAGGAAAAGTCATAATCACTTAGTTGGTGAGTAATCCAGAGTAGTTGAGCACAAAATTGTCCAACGACAATGTATTCGGCATCAATTATGTATAATGCATTTGATCCTTGTTTCTTGATACGTCTAATGAGCTAACTTCTTGACCTTGCTCTAGGCCACTCAAACAGCCGGTACGCTTTCCGTCTCAAAGGGGCGAGGGCTTTCTATTTGCTTGCAATGCCGGCTGTTCGCCTTTAGTTAGAAGTAGAAGTAGAGGGCGTTTCCAGGAAATGAGTGATTTTTATAGTTGTTGGCATGCTCCACTTGTGTTTTTCCTATCATCTTTATCTCTTCCAAGATCTGCATCTGAAAAACCTTCAAGAATAAAATTGTTAAGTCGTGGGTACCATAATCCATGTGATGTAGTTCCAATGAGGTATCTAACAATTTATTTAACCGAAATTAAATGAGATTCTTTAGGAGCTGACTGGAACTTACACTTTTACACACACTAAACATGATGGCAGGTCAGCTAGAAGTTAAGTAAAGTAGAGATCCTATCATTCCATGATATTTTGATTTACTCCACAGGTTTTTCTTTCTCTTCTTTGTCAAGGGGTGTGGCTGGACTCATATGAGTTCCATGAGCCTTTGTATTGCTCATCCAAATTTTTATATCAATTCTTTCGTGTACTTTGTCTAACATATGAATATATCCTCATATGATTGGTGAATTTGAAGTCCAGGAAAGAACGTTAGTTCTCCCATTTATCATTTCAAACTCGCTTTGCACAAGACATGAGAATTTCTTGCACAAAACAGGGTTAGCACTTCCAAAAATAATATTGTCAACATAAATTTGAATAACGAGATTACCTGACGATGACCTTTTGATAAAAAGAGTTGTGTAGATCTTACCTCTTGAGAACCGTGGCTAATAAGAAATGAACTCAGTCTTTCATACCAAGCTCTAGGTGCTTGTTTTAGTCCATAGAGAGCCTTAGTGATGAATATATGATATTTACTTATTATATACTTTTAATATCCTACTTTAAATAATATACTTAAATTATATTTCAAATTTTGCCTCTTTCTAACTATTTTTGCAGGTAAAAAAATAAGAAAAAATTATAAATAACAGAAGGAAAAGACAGAATGCTCGATGAAAGTCTGCTATGGCAAGCACAAGAATTGGAATGGCAAATAGAAGCCTATAATTGAAGTTTCTAAACTTCCAAGCTCCTATCTTGGACATATCCAAGCTCCTATTTTGGACACATACAAGCTCCTATCTTCGGACACATCCAAACTCATATCCTTAGATGTGTCCAAGATCTTTGTCTTGGACATGCCTAATCATTTAATGCCCGCAAGACCTTTCTATAAATAGAATAAAAATTTGGCATTCGCAAAGAGAGACGAAGAAAGGAAGAACATATTTTATCTAAACTTGGGTCTTAACTTATTTATTTAACTATTTCATTTTCTTCTTGTAAGTTTTTGGATTTTCTAATGGTATTGGTAACATTCTAGAATTCTTTTTCCTATGAGATTTAAATAATCTATAATGAAGTAATCTCGTTTGTTAGGATAGTTGATGAAGCTTGATAAATATTTTATAATATTAGTCTTAATACATCCTTGGCTTGAAATTTTCTTTTTATAATTCATATTGTTGTAAAATAATGGTTTCTAATTAATCATTACCATTACTTTTATATATTTTCTTTAAGTTATTTTTATATTAATTTTGTAATTTTCGCAAAGAAAAATTAATATATAATAACTAATGAATAAAATAGTAGAGTGAGAATATTTTTTTGTAAAAGTCTTATATCAAATCTGTAATCCTGTTTGTCTTAGTTTTAATTCTCACAGAGGAATTGTTGTAGGAAAGAATACAAATTTTTAGTAAAAATATTCTCACGAAATTTTTAATACCTTTTAGCACAATTGAAGCAAGAAAATATTTTAGTTTGATTGTCACTAGTTTTAACTCAATTGATTACATAACCTCACGGAGTGCTATTATTTGACTTTTTCTTTCTGGCCAAATATAATTGCATTAGCAATAAGCAATTATTCTTTAGAGAAATACATGTAGAAATTGAGATTTTATTGTAATAATATTATCAAGTGAATTCAACGATTGCCAACACTTTTTAAATTATGAATCTTTCGGAAATTGTTTGTTTTGCTTTAAGTAATTAACAAGTTTTAAAACCCCAATCATGTCACGGCCCAGAATTCCCACCTTCGGGACCGTAATGGCACCTAACATTTCACTTGCTATGCACACCAATGTTAGAGGCTCTTTAAACCAATTTTAATCAATTATGATAAGTAAAAATAATTAACCCGAACTGAAATTCATACAGAGTGCGAAATAACGTAAACATCATTAATATCTAAATACAACATGGATCTAGAGTTACAATTCACGAGCTTCTAGAGTCTCTACACATAGGGTTTGAAATAAATACAACTATCTTGAACGAAAAGAATAGTAAAATAGAGGAAATGGAAGGGGACTTCAAGGTCTGCGAACGCCAGCATATCTACCTCGAGTCTCCAAAAAAAAATCCGAGCCGAAATACCTCACGGGCAACTGAAACCAGTACCAAAATCTACACAAAAAGTGCAGAGTGTAGTATGAGTACAACCGACTCAGTGTACTCCGTAAGTGTCAAGCCTAACCTCGACGAGGTAGTGACGACGCTATGACAAGACACCCACGTAAAATAAACATGTGCAGATAACAATATACGTACAGCACAATAACAAATAAAGGCTAAATATGTGATTTTTGGAGGGGACATGCAAAAGGGGGTAAAAGATACGATAAATACTACAGGGAGTGATAATAGAAACAGTCAATAAGCCTTTGACCAGCAAAACGAATAAACATAACAAACAAAACTGCACGGTATCACCCTTCGTGCTTTTACTCTCAACCTCAGTGTGAAACAATAATAACTACAGAGCATCACCCTTCGTGTTTTTACTCTCAACCTCACTGTGAAAAAATAATAATTGCACGGCATTACCCTTCGTGCTTTTACTCTCAATCTCACTGTGAAACAATAATAACTGCACGACATTATCCTTCGTGCTTTTAATCTCAACCATACTGTGAAACAATAATATATGCACGGCATCACCCTTCGTGCTTTTAACACTCTCATATGGCAATGCATAACCTTTCGTGCATTAACACTCTCCCTTACCATATAACAGTGAGCATAAACAAAAGGGAGACAGAATAAACAAGAATAGGCCTCACATCAACAATGTTTCCACAGTACCATCCTCAACTTCAGAAAAACAATACTCAAATATCTCAAATAGCTCATAAATGCAAAAAGAACGATCAATTTAGTAATTAACTAGACTAATCATGGATGTCATGATTAAAGAAAGAAATAAATTGCAAGAAAACAAGTTCCGCCGCATGCTTTGACCCAACAACAATGCATAAGTACTCGTCACCTCACATATATGTTGTACCAAACATCTAAACATGTAGCAAATAGGTAAAATCCTAATCCCACAAGTCAAGGTTAACCACGACACTTACCTCGCTCCCAAGACCAACTCAAAACTCTACCGGGTCCTTTCCCCTAGAATACGCCTCCAAACCACTTGTATCTAACCACAATTGACTCAATAATATATTGCTAAAGAAATCAATTACAATGCATAAATTTAAAATTACAAACTTTCCCCCAAAGAGTAAAAAATCGACCCCGGGCTCGCTTGGTCAAAACCCGAGGTTCATACCAAAATCCATTAACCCATTCAACCCTGAGCCTGATTATGCAATTTGTTTCGGGATCCGACCTCAATTTTAGGTCTAAATCCCTAATTTACAAAAAAATCTCAATTCTCCCTAAATCCCTAGTTTTCTACCATGGAAGAACAAAGATTAGGGCTAGAAATCAATAGGTGATGTTAGAAATGGAAAAAAATGAGTTGAAGTATACAAACCTATAAATTGGTGTTGAGTTTTCCCTTCAAAATCGCCTCTAGGCCGAGCCCAAATGGAAGGTTTATGAAAAATTGGAGAAATCCCGTTTTGGAACTGTTTTAAATCACTGAAGTCGGGTGTTCATCGCGTTTGTGTGAAACCTGACACGTTCGTGAAGAGCATGGCCTAAATGGCTTACGCAATCGCGAGTAACTCTACGCGTTTGCGAAGGTCTAGCCCACCTCATCTCCGCGTTCAGGAGACTGGGCTCGCGTTCGCGTAGAGTTACCTTAACTCCCGCTACTCAGCCTATCTAATGCTATGTGTTAACATGTGACTGGTCATGTTTGCATAGAGAAAACCCCCCAATGCTCCGTGTTCGAGACCATGGTCTCGCGTTCATGTAGAACAAAACTCCCCAATCCAAGATTCCCCTTTGTGATCGCAAGATAGGCTTTGCGATCGCGAAGCGCAACACACCATATGACAGCTGAAGCTTAAAAACCAAATTTTTTTTCTAAATTCAAATGGTTTGTAGGTTATCCGAAACTCACCCGAGCCCTTGGGCTACTAACAAACATGCACACAAGTATAAAATCATCATACAAACTTGCTCGCGCAATCAAATCACCAAAATAACATCTAGAACTGTGCACCCTCCGGGAACATCAAAACATTGATCGGGGTTTGTTTGCTAAAAACGTTGACCAAAGTCAACTCAAATAGATTTTAATGGTAAAATGTCTTACTTTATCAATTTTTATCATAAACGCCTTCTGAAAATCATCCAGACTGTGCACACAAATGAAGGAAGGCTTAAAGGAGATAACAAAGGCTTCAAAACAGAAATTTAAGGTTTAAAACTCTAGATGACCTACTGGGTCATCACGGTCTCCACCTCTAAAACAATCAGTCATCCTCGAACAAACATAGAAAAGTACCTGGGCTGGTGAAAAGGTGTGGATATCTACTCCGCATATCTGACTTAGACCCCCAAGTAGCTGCCTCGACCGGCTGACCTCTCCACTGCACTCGAACTGAAGGATTACTCTTATACCTCAAGTGTCAAACCTGTCGAGCTATAATAGCCATCGGCTTCTCCTCATAAATCAAATCCTTGTCCAATTTGACTAAAATGAAATCTAACACATTGGATGGATCATCGTGATACTTCTGAAGCATGGACACATGGAACACCGGATGAACTGCTGAAAACTAGGTGACAATGCGAGCATGTACGCCACCTCACTCACTCTCTCTAGAATCTCAAAGGGTCTGATGTACCTAGGGCTCAACTTGCCCTTCTTTCTGAACCTCATCACACCTTTCATGGGTGAAACCCGAAGCAATACTCTCTCTCTCCGACCATGAATTCAACACCACAAACTTAACGGTCGGCATAACTCTTCTACTTGGACTGAGCTGTGCAAAGTCGATCCTAAATAATTGTAACCTTATCCAAGGCATCCTTTTACAAATCTATACCTAGCAACCGAGCCCCCCCCCCTCCTCGGCTCGAACCATCCAACCGGCGATCAGCAACGCCTCCAGTATAATGCCTCATAGGGAGCCATATGAATGCTTGACTGGTAGTTGTTATTGTAGGAAAACTCCGCAAGTGGCAAGAACTGATCCCATGAACCCTGAAATCTATAACACAAGCACAGAGCATATCCTCCAATATCTGAATAGTGCACTCGGAATATCAGTCCATCTGAGGATGAAATATTGTGCTCAACTCAACCTGCGTCCAACTCATGTTGTACTACTCTCCAAAAGTGTGAGGTGAACTGTGTACCTCGATCAGAAATGATAGACACAGGCACACCGTGAAGATGGATGATCTAATAGATGTAGATCTCAGCTAACCGCTCTGAAGAATAGGTAACTGCCACATGAATGAAATGCTCACAATAACCCATACCGCATCAAACTTCCTCTGAGTCTGTGGGAGTCCAATAAGAAAATCCATAGTGATACGCTCCCACTTCCACTCAGGAATCTCTAACCTCTTAAGAAACCCACCAGGTCTCTGATGCTCACACTTTACTTGTTGACAATTTAGACACCGAGCTACATAATAAACTACGTCATTCTTCATCCTTCTCCACCAATAATGCTGCATAAGTCCTGATACATCTTGGCGGCACCCGGATGAATAGAATACTGGGAACTATGCGCCTCCTCAAGAATCAACTCACGAAGTCCATCTACATTGGGCACAAAAATACGATCATGCATCCTCAAAAATCCATCATCTCCAATTGTAACCTGATTGGCACCATCGTGATGCACTGTGTCTCTAAGGACAAGCAAATGAGAGTCATCATACTATCGCTCCTTGATACGATCAAACAAGGAAATTCGAGCGACTGTACTAGCTAGAAAATGACTGGGCTATGAAACATCCAACCTCGCAAACTAATTGGCCAAAGCTTGAACATATGATGCAAGTGGTATCTCACCGACTGGAATGTACACAAGGCTGTCCATACTCGCTGCCTTTCTACTCAAGGCATTGACCACCACATTGGCCTTCCCGGGATGATACAAGATGGTGATATCAAAGTCTTTCAATATCTCCAACCACCTCCTCTTCCTCAAATTGAGATCCTTTTGTTTGAACAAATACTGAAGGCTCCGATGATCCGTGAAAACCTCGCACAACACGCCTTAAAGATAGTGCCTCCTAATCTTCAACGCATGAACAATGGCTGCCAGCTCCAAGTCATGGACAGGGTAATTCTTCTCATGAACCTTCAACTTCCGCGATGCATATGTAATCACTCTACCATCCTACATCAATAATATATCGAGCCCAACACGGCATGCATCACAATATACCATATAAGATCCAGAACCTGTGGGCAACACCAATACTAGCGGTGTAGTCAAAGCAGTCTTGAGCTTCTGAAAGCTAGCCTCACACTCGTCTAACCATCTGAAGAGGGAACCCTTATGGTTCAACTTGGTCAATGGGGCTGCTATATATGAGAAATCCTCTACAAACTGATGGTAATAGCCTGCCAAACCCAAGAAACTCCGGATCTCCGTAGCTGAAGTGGGTCTAGGCCAGTTCTGAACTGCCTTAATCTTCTTAGGATCCACATGAATTCCCTATGCTGATACTACGTGCCCCAAGAAAGTGACTGAGTCCAACCAAAACTCGCACTTTAAAAACCTGGCGTATAGCTGACTATCCCTCAAAGTCTAAAGTACAATCTGAAGATGTTGCTGGTTCTCCTCTCGACTACGGGAGTAGATCAAGATATCGTCAATAAATACAATCACAAAGGAATCCAGATAGGGCTTGAACACCCGGTTCAAATCAAATCCATAAATGTTGATGGGGAATTCGTCATCCCAAAGGACATCACTAGAAACTCACAATGCCGTACCAAGTCCAAAAAGTTGTCTTAGGGACATCGGATGCCCTAATCCTCAATTGATGGTAGCAAGACCTCAAATCAATCTTCAAAAACACCTTGGCACCCTAAAGCTGATCAAATAAGTCATCAATCCTCGGCAATGGATACTTGTTCTTGATGTTGAATTTGTTCAAGTGTCGGCAATCTATGCACATCCTCATTGATTCATCCTTCTTCTTCACAAACAACACAGGCGCACCCCAGGGCAAGACACTAGGCCTAATGAATCCCTTATCAAGTAAATCTTGCAATTGCTCCTTCAAATCTTTCAACTCTGGCGGGGCCATACGGTATGGCGAAATAGAAATGGGCTAAGTGCCCGAGGCCAAATCAATATAGAAGTCAATATCTCTGTCAGGTGGCATCCCCGGTAGATCTGCAGGAAACACCTCTGGAAACACACGCACAACTGGTACTAAATCCATGGAAGGAACCTCCGCACTAGAATCACGGACACAAGCCAAATAAGCGAGACACCCCTTCTCGACCATACGTTGAGCCTTCACATAAGAGATAACTATGTTGGTAGAATGGTTAGGAGTCCCTATCCACTCTAATCGAGGAAACCCCGACAAGTCTAAGTTCACCGTCTTGGTGTGACAATCTAATATAGCATGATAAGGTGACTGTCAATGCATGACCAAGATGACATCAAAATCAACCATATCGAGAAGTAGAAGATCTACGCTAGTCTCGACACTCCCAATGGTGACCACACAGGAATGATAGAAAAGATCTACAACAATAAAATCTCCCACAAGTGTGGACACAAACACAGGAGCACCCAAAGAATCACGAGGCACAACCAGATACGAAGCAAAATAGGATGACACATTGAAATAAGTAGAGCGTGAATCAAATAGAACTAAAGCATCCCTATGGAAAACTGAAACAATACATGTGATAACATCATCGGATGACTCAGCCTCAGGCCTGGCTGGGAAAGTATAACATCGGGGCTGGGGCCCACCACTCTTAACCACTTCTATGGGACAACCTTTAACTGGCTGGCCTCCACCTCTAACTACCTAACCTCCACTTCTCACAGTTTGAACTCTACCTTTAGCTGTTGACCCCTGCCTCTAGTTGGCTGAACAAGCACTGTAGAAATCGGTGCCAGAACCATGGTATGAGAACCCTGCTGCTGTGAGTTTCCCGGTGCCCGAGGTAAAAACATAGAAATATGCCTCGGGAACCACAAGTATAACATAACCTCGGTTGTTATGGCGGCTGAACCTAACACTGACCCTGTCGACTTGAGTAACCACCCTAAAAAATCTGGAGCGGATGTGCACTAATAAGAGCTGGTGGTGCGCTGTAGGCTAGTTGATCGAGATGAGACATATGAGGGCCGCGACAACCTGAAGCCCTGTGAGATGCCTGGAGTGTTGAATGAAATGCCATTGGAGGATGGCCTCTACCAAAAGTAACCCTACCTCCATACAAGGAGCCGCTAAACCCACTGGAATGACTAGGCCTCTTATCAGACCCCTTTCCCTCTCTCCTGTGCAAGAACCATCTCGATCCGCCTGGCGACATTGGCAGTCGCCTAAAATATATCTCAACCCCATTCTCTTTGGCCATCTGAAGCCAGATAGGGTGAGCGAGTCCATCTATAAGCCTCCTCACTATCTCCCTCTCAATAGGAAGAAAAGAAGATCATGCCGGGCTATATCCACAAAACGGGTCTCGTACTGAGTAACAATCATACTGCCCTACTAGAGGTTCTCAAACTGCCAACGGTAATCCTCTTCAATGTGATAGGGAGGAACTTCTCTAGGAAGAGGTGAGAGAGTTGGTACCAAGTAAGAGCAAGCGACCCAGATGGTCTTTTCAACACGTAGTCCCTCTACCATTTCTTAGCGGAACCAGTCATCTGAAATATAGCAAAATCGACCCCATTGGTCTCAACTATACCCATGTTCCGCAACACCTTATGGTAACTGTCAAGATAATCTTGCGGGTCCTCTGAAGGTGCACCACTGAAGTGAATTGGAAAGAGCTTAGTGAACTTGTCCAATCTCCATAAAGCCTCAAAATACATGGCGGGTCGATCACCATCCTGTGCCGCAATAACTGGCTGAACTACCCCAACTAGCAGGGCTGCTAGAGTCTGATACTAGGGAGCCACCTACTCCGGGGTGTGAGTAGCGGGAGTCTGTACTCTTCCCCCAGCTGAAAGAAGAATGGTGCAATAGGAAATGTACCGGCCTAGGCCATACTCTCCATAAGGCCCACCAAATGTACTAGAGCGTCCTAAAGCACTAGGGTGGCGATGAACTCCTATGGGATCTGAGTTGGTCCAATAGGTACAGTTTGAGCTAGAACCTCCTCATCAAAATCCACCTGATGCTCCACTGCTGGTGGTGCTGCTCGAGCTCTAGGCTGAGCTCTGCCTCAGTCTCTGGCGCAACCTCGATCTCGACCTCTGTCCCTTGTAGGAGCTGCCACTGGGGGCTCCAACTGTTGTCCATTTGAAGACGTGGCACGTGCTCTCACCATCTGCGGAAGGACAAGAATAGAAGAGTTCAATCAGCAATGATAGAATAAAATCGCACGATAAAGAAGAATAGAAGTGGAATTTGATCTTAAACTTCATATCATCTAGAAGATAAATACAGACGTCTCCATACTGATCCTCCAAACTCAACTAAGCAAGCTCGTGACTTGTGAGACCTAGGCAATATAGTGTTCTGATACCAACTTGTCACGACCCGGAATTCTCACCTTTGGGATCGTGATAGCGCCTAACATTTCACTTGCTTGTCAAGCCAACGTTAGAGGATCTTCAAGCCAGTTTTAACCAATTAGATAAGTAAAAACAATAAAGCCGAACTTAAATTTATACAGAGTGTGAAATAACATAAAAACCATTAATATCTAAGTACAACCCGGATCTAGAGTCATAATTCACGAGCTTCTAGAGTCTCTACAAACAAGGTTTAAAATAAATACAACTATCTTGAATGAAAAGAACAATAAAATAGGGGAAATGGAAGGGGACTTCAAGTTCTACGAACGCCAGCAGATCTACCTCGAGTCTCCAAAAGAAAATCCGAGCCGAAACGCCTCACGGACAACTGGGACCACTATCAATATCTGCACAAGAAGTACAGAGTGCAGTATAAGTACAACCGACCCAATGTACTCTGTAAGTGTCGAGCCTAACATCGACGACGTAGTGACGAGGCTATGACAAGACACCCACATAAAATAAACATGTGCAGATAACAATATACATACAACACAATAACAAATGAAAGCTAAACATGTGATTTTGGGAGAGGACATGTGAAAGGGGGTAGAAGATACGATAAATACTACATGGAATGATAACAGAAACAGTCAATAAACCTTTAACCAGCAAAACGAATAAACATAATGAATAAAACTGCACGGCATCACCCTTCATGATTTTACTCTCAACCTCGCTATGAAACAATAATAACTGCACGTCATCACCCTTCGTGCTTGTACTCTCAATCTCACTGTGAAATAACAATAACTGCACGGCATCACCCTTCGTGCTTTTACTCTCAACTTCACTGTGAAACATTAATAACTGCATGGCATCACAATTTGTACTTTAACTCTCAACCTCATTGTGAAACAATAATATTTTCACGGCATCATCCTTCGTGATTTTAACACTCTCATAAGGCACGGCATCACCCTTCGTGCATTAACACTCTCTCTTACCATATAACAGTGAGCATAAACAAAAGGGAGGCAGAATAAGCAAGAACAAGCCTCACATCAAAAATGTTTCCACAATACCATCCCCAACTTCGGAAAAACAATACTCAAATATCTCATATAGCTCATAAATGCGAAAAGAACGATTAATTTAGTAATTAACTAGACTAAGCACGAATATCATGATCAAAGAAAGAAATAAATTGCAAGAAAATAAGTGCCACCGCATGCTTTGACCCAACAACAACGCATAAGTACTCGTCACCTCACGTATATGTTGTACCAAACATCTAAACATGTAGCGAATAGGAGAACTACTCCTAATCCCTCAAGCTAAGGTTAACCACGACACTTACCTCATTCGAAAGACCAACTCAAAGCTCTACCACGGCCTTTTCCCTAGAATCCTCCTCCAAACCACTCGTATCTAACCACAATTGACTCAATAATATCAAATATTGCTAAAGGAATCAATTGGAATGCATAAATTTAGAATTTCCAAACTTTCCTCCAATAAGTCAAAAATCGACCTCGGGCCCGCTTGGTCAAAACCGGAGGTACGGACCAAACTCCATTTACCCATTCACCCACGAGCCCGATTATGCAATTTGTTTCGTGATCCGACCTCAAGTTGAGGTCTAAATCCCTAATTTACAAAATAAAATCCAATTCTTCCTAAATCCCTAGTTTTCTACCATGGAAGAACAAAGATTAGGGTTAGAAATCAATAGGTAATGTTAGAAATGTAAAAAAAATGATTTGAAGTGTCCAAGCCTATGAATTGGCGTTGAGTTTTCCCTTCAAATTTGCCTCTAGGCTGAGCTCAAATGGAAGTTTGATGAAAAATGGGGAAAATCCCATTTTGGAGTTGTTTTAAATACTTGGTGTCAGGTGTTCATCGCGTTCGCATGAAACCTGATGTGTTTGCGAAGAAAAATGGACTAAATGGATTACGCGATCATGAGTAACTCTATGCGTTTTGCGAAGGTCTATCCCACCTCATCTCCGCGTTCGCAAGACTGGGCTCGCGTTCGCGTAGAGTTACCTCAACTGCCCTTGCCCAGCCCATTCAATGCTACGCGTTCACATGTGATTGGTCGCTTCGCGTATTGAAAAACCTCCCAATGGTCCGCGTTCGCGACCATAGTCTCGCGTTCGCATAGGAAAAAACCTCCCCAATCCCAGATTCCCCTTTATGATCGCGATAAAGGCTTCGCGATCGTGAAGCACAACACACCAGATGACAGCTGAAGCGTAAAAACTAGATTTATCTTTCTAAGTTCAAATTGTCCGTAGGCTATCCGAACCTCAGCTGAACCCTTGGGGCTCCAAACCAAACATGCACACATGTCTAATAACATCATACAAACTTGCTCTCATGATTAAATCGCCAAAATAACACCTAGAACTTTGAATCAGACACCAAAATTAAATTATATTTTCAAGAAACTTTAGAACTTCTATTTTAGCAACCGGACGTCCGAATCACATCAAACCAACTCTATTTCTCACCAAATTTGATAGACAAGTCATAAATATAGTAATGAACCTATACCGTGTTCCAAAACCAAAATATGGACCCGGTATCAAAAAACCTTCTATGTTATTAAGCCTTTAAACTTCAATTTTTCATATGAAAACCGAGCTAGGGACCTCAAAATTCGATTCCGGGCATTCTCCCAAGTCCCAAATCAAGATACGGACCCTCTAAGACTATCAAATCTAATATATTTTAAAGGTAAAATTTCTTAATTTATCAATTTTTAACATAAAAGACTTCCGAAAAATATCTGGACTGTGCACGAAAATTGCCGAAGGCTTATAAGAGCTAATAGAGGCTTCAAAACACAACTGTAAGGTTTATAACTCTAGATGACCTACCGGGTGTGATGACCCAAAAGGTCATCCCGTGTAATTTTAGCTAAATATGTGTTCCAAGTCCACAAAAGCCTCCTTTAATCTCACCGCGATATGCGTGCGCGTAACCGGGAAGCCGTTATGTGGAAAATTGATAAAATAATAATTTTATGATAATTATTTGAATAAATTTGACTTTGGTCAACATTTTTTGTGCTTTGGCACCCACAAAGGGTCCATAAGAAAATATGGGACTTAGACGTATGACCGGAATCGATTTCCGAGGTGCCAAGTTCGAGAAATGAATTTTTGAAGAAAATTGTTTTTTGAAAAATATAAAGATTTTTGAAAATGAGATTTGATGTGAAGCCTGTGATATCGGGCCCGTATTATGGTTCCAGAGCTCGGAACAGGTTCAATATTTCTATTATGTGTTATCTGTAAAATTTGGTAAGACACGGACTTAGTTTAACGTGATTTGGATCATAAATGGAAAAATTGAAGTTTAAGAAGTTTTGAGAAGTTCTATAGATTTTGAGGTTTAATTCGATGTTTATGATGTTATTTTGGTAATTTAATTGCACGAATAAGTCCGTAGGATATTTTTGGAGTTGTATGCATATTTGGTTTCGAGCCCCGAAGGCTCAGGTGAGTTTCGGTTAGGTGTCGGGGTGTGAAAACTGGTAAAAATCTGGTGTTTGGGGATCAGATCTGGTGTCTGGTGCAATACCCTTCGCTAACGCATGGTAACCCACGCGAACGCAAAGGGTACATAGAGTGGCCAGGGGTTTCACTCTACGCGAACGCGTCCCCAGGGGTGCGAACGCATAGAATTAGGCTTGGGCCGGGGGCTGGGTAGTCTTAGTGTTACGCGAACGCGGCCCACAGCACGCAAACACGTAGGCCTGGGAGGGTAGACCTTCACGAACGCAGCCATGGTGTCGCGATCGCAGAGGTCAAAGGAGGTAACCCTTTGCGAACGCGGCTTGGGGCCCGCGAACGCGATGGGTAATTTCGCCCAATTATTAAAAAGTCCAAAAACAGATTGTTTCATACAGGATTTCATAATTTTGCATACCCTTTTTCTTCCCCACACCTCCTTGGGCCATTTTTGAAGGACTTCATTACCATAGTCTATTAGGTAAGTAATTCTAACCTCATTTTCTTCCATTTTCTTTAATATTCATTAGATTCTCGGCCTAAAATCATGGAATTAAAGGGTAGAAATTGGAGTTTTTGATTATTTGGGAATTTGACCTCGTTTTGGGATCAGATTTCAAAACAAAATTATATATTCGGGCTCGTGAGGGAATGGATGATCGGGTTTGGTCCGAACCTCGTGTTTTGACCAAGCGGTTCTGGGGTCGATTTTAGGATTTTTGGGAAGAATATTGGGAAATCTATAATTAAGCTTGGGAATGGAATTGTTTGGCATTTAATGATTATTGGGTCAATTATGTCTAGATACAATTATGTTAAAGAACAGGTAATATCACTAAGAGATATTAGATGCCATTGCAATCAATACAGGTATGTTAAGTATTTGATGTTTGGGGAATAGATTTCATGAGTCCTTTTTCTTCTTCTCACTCTTTTGAATAGATTCTTGTGGCTGTAGATTACGTGTCAAGATTGATTGAAGTCATCCCCAAAAGGAAGAATCATGCGTGTACAGTGTGTAATTTTCTTAGAAAAAATATTTTTACTAGATTTGGCACACCTCGAGTCATAATTAGTGACCAAGGGACTCATTTCATGAATAGGCAATTTTCTGCTTTGCTATCAAAATATGGTGTAACTCACAAAACAGGAACACCATATAATGCTCAAACCTAAGGATCGGTTGACGTATTCAACCACGAGCTAAAAAGAAATCTTGAAAACACAGTTGGAATCTCAAGAAAAGACTAGGCTTTAAAATTAGATGATACATTATGGGCATACCGACAACATTTAAAATGTCAATTAGAACATCCCCATATAGATTAGTCTTTGGAAAAGCTTGGCATTTTCCCCTTGAATTAGAATAGAAATCTTATTGGGCATTAAAAGCACTGAATTTTGATCTTACCTCCGCTGGTAAAAATAGATTTTTTTCAAGTGAATGAATTGGAAGAACTGAGACTAGTAGCTTATGAAAATGCAAGAATTTTTAAAGAAAAAACAAAATTTTGGCATGACAATTTGATCCGACAAAATATTTTTAAAGTTGGAGATCAGGTACTTTATAACAGCCGACTCAGGCTATTCCCAGGAAAGTTAAAATCCAGGTGGACAGGTCCTTACAATGTTACATATATAACTCCATATGATACAATTGAAATTCAGCAGAATAATGGAGGAGACAAGTTTAATGTAAATGGTCACAGGCTAAAGATGTAATTTGGAGGACATTTTGAGCAAAATTCGTCGGTCACTTTGATAGACTGATGAATCTCAAAATTAATAAGTCGAGTTGAGAACGTTAAACTCAGAACTATGATACCCCACCCGTAGCCATTGAGAGTGGAGCAATGGAGCTTCATAAGCCCGATACAGATTTGGATAATTAAATGCATAACCAATTAATTTGGTCAATATCCAGGTTATTGTACATCCGGAACATCTCATGAAGGCCTTTATGAAAACGGTGTCACCTACACAGGAGTAACTCCATGGTGATCGGTATACCTAAGTAACTGGTTGGTTAGCCATTTAATAATTCAATTCTAATGTTGGCACAGGTAAATTTTCTGGTTTATATTCATGACCAGCACTTTATGGTTGTTAAAATGTTAAATTATTTCAGTCTATTACACATAGAACACGTGTGGTCACAGTTTCTTTCAAGCTTTCTTCTGTGATTGTAAATTTGAAAGTCAAAAAGATTTTATTTTATTTATATGTATATATTCTTATTTTCAATCTAAAAAAATTATGAAAAGGAGTTTCTAATATATTAATATATGCACAACTAATTTTCTTTAGTTTATAATCATCTTTTATTCTTAAGTATTTCTCTTATACGATTTTTAAAGTGTTAAGATAAAATTATACATACCTTTGAACATAAGTTTTTTCATTTATGACATATAACTTTCAAGTTTATGGTTTTTGTTTTTATGAAGGTAAAGGATGGGTATCTTCAAATATGAGCAATTGTTGAAATTGAGAAGCATTATGATAACAAACAGGTAGAATCAATATAATTTAGCTAGAACTTGCACCAAATATCTATCAAGGCAAAATTTCAGACAACATTGATTTTTAAAAACTAGGCTTTCTTTGTTTAACTTTTTAGCCTCTTTATTACGAAAAGAAAACAAAGTGTACATATATATTCTTTTAGCACCCAAATTTGAGCCTTCAATTTCATTGCTACACCATCAGTGTGAAGAAAAGTAAGAAAAAATACAAAAGTAATATTCTTACAAAAGTCATCTATCATTTTATAAGTCAAACTGTGTTCTGAGGCCTTGAAAACCTCATTTTATCTCACCTCGTTTTACATGCGCAGTCTGGGCGTATATCCGGAAAGCTTTTATATGAATAACTGGAAAAAAAATGCTATTTTTGCCTTTAAAATTGAATTTAGGTTGACTTCGGTCAATATTTTGGGTAATGTACCCGGACCCGGATCCGTGATTTGACGATCCTGGAGGTTTGGTAGGAAAATATGGGACTTGGGCGTATGCCCGAAATTGAATTCCGAGGTCCTAAGCCCGACAAATGAATTTTTGAAAGAAATTATTTTACTGAAATTATATGAGTTTTTGGAAATTTAATTATATTTGAAATTGATGGTATCGGGCTATTTTGGTTCTAAAGTCCGGTGCAGGTTTAATATAGTATTTGAGTGATGCCTGTAAAATTTGGTAAGAAATGGAGGTCATTGACGTAATTCGGACCCATAGTTGTGAAATTTGAAACTTTGAAAGTTCTTGAGATTTTCCTTTGATTTTTATGCTAAATTCGTTGTTTCAGATATTATTTTGGCGATTTGATCGCACGAGTAAGTCCGTAGGATGTTTTTAAGGTTGTGTACATGTTTGGTTTGGAACCCCGAGGGCTCGGGTAAGTTTCGGATAGGTGTCGGAGTTGTATAGATTTAGAAAAATCTAGTGAGAATGTTGTGTGTTGGTGTCTGGTATTTTGTTCTATGCGAACGCGTGGTAACCCCCACGAACGGGAAGAGTAAGTGGGGCTGGGTCTGGGATTTGCACTATGCAAACGTGTCCAGAGGCACGCGAACGCGAAATCTAGGGAGGGGTGAGCCTACGCAAACGCGACAGACCTCACGCGAATGCATAGAAGATCTGTCTAGCCCACTTAAAACATTAGCAAAACGGGATTTCTCCATAATTTCACAGCTCTTTCATTGAAACTCAACCTTCGGTGATTTTTGAATAGGGAATTCATCACCAAGTTCTAGTTTTATTTTCTTCAACTCGTTTTTTTCATTTTCCATTAACACACATTAGATATTTAGGCCTAAATCTTGTTCTTGAAGGGTAGAAAATTAGGGATTTTAGGAGAATTAGTGATTTTATAAATTTGGGAATTTAGACCTCGATTTGGGATAGGATTCCGAAACTAATTATATATTCGGGCTCATGGGTCTATGGGTGATCGGGTTTTGATCCGAACCTCGTGTTTTGACCAAGCGGGCCCGGGGTCAATTTTTGACATTTGGGAAGAATGATAAAAAACTAATAATTAATCATTGGGGTTGAATTATTTAGCATCTATTGATATTTTTAAGCCAATTATGTCTAGATAAAATTGAATTGGAGGCGAATTCTAAAGGGAACGCGGTAATTGAGGCTTGAGTTTGGTCGTGGAATTCGAGGTAAGTGTTTGGCTTAACCTTAGCTTGAGGGAATAGATATTGTGTCTTACTTGCTACGTGTTAGTATAATGTGTAATGTATAGGTGTGGTGAAGAGTATATATTACATTGGCGTCAAGCATGACGTGAATCGAATATTGTGATTTATGTGATTTTTCATTAAGCATTACTTGAGTTTAATTTGACAATTATCTATGTTGGTGGTGTTTCTTTGGTATTGATCATTGTTGAGTATTGGTTCAAGTTGAGAATTACTACGTGAAATTGAGTAACTAGGTGAGATTGGTTATAGTTGTTTCCCTTGCAGGGATGATATTGATTCTACTGTTGGCTCCCTTGCCGGGACGTTATGGCTTTATTATTGTTGTTTGTATTGTTGATTTCCTTGTCGGATTGTTGTTATTGATTTGTTTGGGTGAGGAAGAGTGTAAAGAAAGAAGGGGTATATCGTGCATTCTATTTATTATTTGGTGAGGATGAGAGTAAAAGCACGAGGAGTGATGTCGTTGCATGTTATGATATTAAAAGCATGAAGGGTGATGTTGTGCCGTTTCTATTGATTTATTGTGAGGATAAGAGTAAAATCACGAAGGGTGATGCCGTGCATTGTATTTATTATTTGGTGAGGATGAGAGTAAAAGCACGAAAGATGATGCCGTGCCGTATCCATTGATTTATTGTGAGGATGAGAGTAAAATCACGAAGGGTGATGTCGTGCATTCTATTTATTATTTGGTGAGGATGAGAGTAATAGCGCGGAGGTTGATTTCGTGCATTCTATTTATTATTTGGTGAGGATGAAAGTAAAAGCATGAAAGGTGATGTCGTGCACTTGTTTTTGTGCTGTTACTTCTGTTTTTTAAATTGATATCTAATTTGTACCTTACTTCTTATTTCCATTACTTGATATTTCTTCCCCTTAGAATGTTCCCCTTTTCTTTGTATTTAGATTCTTATTTCTTGTTGTTATTATTTTCTCCGTATATGATTAAACTGCACAGGTTTACTTGGTTGTCGTGTCCTAGCCTCATCACTACTTCGTCGAGGTTAGGCTCGACACTTACTCAGTACATGGAGTCGGTTGTACTGATGCTACACTCTGCACTTTTGTGCAGATCCCGGTACAGGACCCTACGGACCTTAGAGTGAGAAGGCTGCCTTCAGTCCTTTTGAAGATTCCGAGGTAGTCTTGCAGGCGTCCGTAGGATTTGGCATCCCCTCCTACTTTATTTCCACTCTGTTCTTCTTTATTGTGAGACAGATGTATTTATTTTTTTCAGGCCTTTATATGTAATATTCGTAGACAGTCCGTGAAGTTGTGGCACCAAATTCTAGGTTTATTATGATTTTTGTAATGGCTTTTAATTAAGTTGTTAGACTTTGTTTTTGTCGCACTTTTATTTTTGCTGATGTGTACATCACATGTTATCGGTTAAAAATAAATGAACAAGACAAATAGACATTTACGTTGGCTTCGCTAGAGGGTTCAATGTTAGGCGCCATCACGGTCCTGACGGTGGGAAATTCGGGTCGTGACAAGTTGGTATCAGAGAACTAGGTTTCTTAGGTCTCACAATTCACAGACAAGCTTAGTAGAGTCTGAGGGATCGGTACAGAGACGTCTATGCTTATCCCCCGGAGGCTACAGAGTTTAGGAGTGACTTCACATCTATTCTTCTGTATCGTGCGATTTGATTTCTCATAACTAATTGAATTTCTACTCTATTCTCTCGCAGATGGTGAGAACATGTGCTTCTTCATCCACTGATCAACAGCCCCAGTCTCCAGTTGCAGCTCCTATGAGGGGCCAAGGACGAGGCTGAGGCCGTGCGACAAGCCGAGCCAGGGGTAGAGCAGCAGCCCTAGTGGCGGCCTCATGTAGAGTTTGCCGATGAGGTTCTTGCCCAGACAGACCCGGTTGGACCAGCTCAGGTTCCCGAGGGGTTCATTGCCACCCCGGTACTCCAGGATGCTTTGGTCCATCTAGTGGGCCTCATGGAGAGCGTTGCTCAGGAAGGTTTACTTCCTACAGCACCACTTGTATCTCAGGCTACGGGAGGAGCCCAGACTCCTACTACTAGCACTCTGGAGCAGTTTTCTTCTCAGTTCTAGACTCCAGCACCTCAGACAGCTGGGGTAGTTCAGACGGGTATTGTGGCTCAGACCGGTGATGGAACAGCTATGTCTGCTGATGCTTTGGGGAGGTTGGACCGGTTCACCAAGCTGTTTACTACTACTTATAGCGGCACATCTTCAGAGGATCCCCATGACTATTTGGATATTTGCCATGAGGTTCTACGGAACATGGGGAGAGTGGAGACCAATGGGGTCGACTTTGTTACTTTTCGTCTGTCAGGTCCCGCCAAGACCTAGTGGAGAGATTATTTTTTGTCCAGACCAGCTAGATCACCACCTTTGAATTGGGCCCAGTTCTCCAATTTTTTTCTGGAGAAGTTTCTCCCTATCACTCAGAGAGAGGATTATAGGAAGTCATTTCAGCGTCTCCTGTAGGGTTCTATGACCATCACTCAGTATGAGACCAGATTCATTAACTTGTCCCATCATGCTATTATGATACTTCCCACCGACTAAGAGAAGGTAAGGAGGTTTATTGAGGCACTAGCTCAGCCTATCAGATTGCAGATGGCTAGAGAGACATGGAGTGATATTTCCTTTCAGGATGCAGCCAATGTGGCCAGACAAGTCGAGATGGTTATATCACAGGGAGTGGTCAGGGGTCTGACAAGAGGCCTCATCATTTTGGCCGGTTCAGTGGTGTCTCATCTGGAGGCAGGGATTCTCTTGGTGGGGGCCATCCAACTAAGCCGTTTCAGTCAGCACTTCAGGTTTCTTGCAGTGCTCCGGGTGGTCGTGGTTCCCACGTGCAGTATTCTGATCAGTTGCCCTACAGTGCACCACCAGCTCCTACCAGTGCACAACCGCTCCAGAGTTTTCAGGGTGGTTACTCAGGTCATTAGGGTCAGTTTCAGGGACAGCAGTCTCAGCAGCCGAGATCTTGTTATACTTGTGGTGGTCCGAGGCACCTTGCTATATTTTTCCCTCGAGCCTCGAGCAGTTCTCAACACCAGGGTTTTTGTTCCATGGTTCCCGCACCAGGTGTTCCACCACTCGCTCAGCCAGCCAGAAGTGGGGGTCGAGGTGTTAGAGGTGGAGTTCAGGCAATTAGAGGTGGAGGCCAGGATACTAGAGGTCTGCCAGCAGGAGGCAGTCCCAGGGGTGTAATTCAGATTGGTGGGGCCCAGCCTCGATGTTATGCTATTCCAGCCAGACCTGAGGCTGAGGCCTCCAATGCGGTTATCACATGTATGGTTTCAGTTTGTAGCAGGGATGCTTCGGTATTATTTGATATAGGGTCCACGTATTCCTATGTGTCATCTTATTTTGCTCCTTATTTGGTTATGCCGCGTGATTCTCTGAGTACTCTTGTATATGTATCTACCGGTGGGTAATTCTATTATGGTAGATCGTGTCTACCATTCATGTGTAGTGGTTATTGGTGGTCTTGAGACCAGTGTAGATCTTCTACTCCTTGATATGGTAGATTTTGATGTTATTTTGGGGATGGATTGGCTGTCACCTTATCATGCCATACTGGACTGTCATGCCAAGACTGTGACCTTAGCATTGTCGAGGTTGCCTCAACTGGAGTGGAGAGGGACTCTTGGTCATTCTTCCAGCAGGGTTATCTCATATATGAAGGCTCGGCGTATGGTCGAGAAAGGGTGTTTGGCCTATTTGGCCTATGTTCGTGATTCTAGTGTCGAGGTTCTTCTATGGAGTATGTGCCCATTGTCCGTGAGTTTCCAGAGGTGCTTCCTGCAGACCTGCCGGGTATGCCACTCAACAGGGATATTGACTTTTGCATAGATTTGGCTCCGGTCACTCAGCCCATTTCTATTCTGCCATATCGTATGGCCCCGCCAGAGTTGAAGGAGTTGAAAGAACAGTTGCAGGACTTGCTTGATAAAGGCTTTATCAGTCCTAGTGTCTCGCCTTGGGGTGCGCTGGTTTTGTTTGTTAAGAAGAAAGATGGGTCGATGAGGACGTACATAGATTATCGGCAGTTGAACAAGGTTACCATCAAGAATAAGTATCTGTTACCGAGGATTGATGATTTGTTTGATCAGCTTCAGGGTTCTAAGGCATTTTCGAAGATTGATTTGAGATCTGGCTACCATTAGTTGAGGATTAGGTCATCTGATGTCCCTAAGACAGATTTTCGCACTCGGTACGGGCATTATGAGTTCTTAGTGATGTCATTCGGGTTGACAAATGCCCCAGCAGCTTTCATGGACTTGATGAACCGAGTGTTCAGTCCTTATTTGGATTCCTTCATTATTGTCTTCATTGATGATATTTTCATTTATTCCCGCAGCCGAGAGGAGCACGAGCAGCACCTTCGAGTCATTCTCCAGACTCTGAAGGGCAGTCAGTTATATGCCAAGCTTTCGAAATGTGAGTTTTGGTTGAGTTCAGTTGCATTCCTGGGTCATGTTGTATCAGCGAAGGGTATTCAGGTGCCTAAGAAGATTTCAGCGGTTAAGGAATGGCCTAGACCCACATCAGCTACAGAGATCCGGAGTTTCTTGGGTTTGGTGGGCTATTACGTCAGTTTGTGGAGGGGTTTTCGTCTATTGGAACCTCGATGACCAGGTTGACTCACAAGGGTGCCCAGTTTCGGTGGTCAGAGGAGTGTGAGGCAAGCTTCCAAAATCTTAAGACAGCTTTGACTACGGTGCCGGTGTTGGTTTGGCCCACAGGTTCAGGGCCATATACTATGTATTGTGATACATCTCGGGTAGGACTTGGTGCAGTGTTGATGCAGGATGGCAAGGTCATTGCATATGCTTCGCGTTAGTTGAAGATCCACGAGAAGAATTATCCACTTCATGACTTGGAGTTAGCAGCCATTGTCCACGCGCTGAAGATTTGGAGGCATTATCTGTATGGCGTGTCATGTGAGGTTTTCACGGATCATAAGAGTTTGCAATATTTGTTCAAGCAGAAAGAGTTGAATTTGAGGTAGAGGAGATGGTTGCAGCTGTTGAAAGACTATGAAATCACCATCTTATATCATCTGGGGAAGGCCAATGTGGTGGTTGATGCTTTGAGCAGGAAGTCAACCAGTATGGGTAGTCTTGCATATCAGGGAGAGACCGCTTGATTTGGATGTTCAGGATTTAGCCAATCGGTTCATGAGATTGGATGTTTTTTAGCCCGGCCGTGTTCTAGCTTATACAGTTGCTCGTTCTTCATTATTTGATCATATTCAAGATCGGCAGTATGATGATCCCCATTTGTGTGTCCTTAGGGACACGGTGCGGCACGGTGGTGCCAATCAGGTTACAGATGGGGATGATGGAGTTTTACGGATGCAGAGTCGTATTTGTGTGCCCAATGTGGATGGACTTCGTGAGTTGATTTTAGAGGAGGCCCATAGCTCCCGGTACTCCATTCATCCGGGCGCCGCAAAGATGTATCAGGATTTTCGGCAGCATTATTGGTGGAGGAGGATGAAGAAGTATATTGTTGCATATGTAGCTCGGTGCTTGGATTGTCAGCGGGTAAAGTACGAGCATCAGGGACCTGGTGGATTGCTTCAGCAGATTGAGATTCCTGAGTGGAAGTGGGAGCGTATCACCATGGATTTCGTTTTTGGACTCCCACAGACTCAGAGGAAGCTTGATGCAGTATGGGTTATTGTGGATAGGCTGACCAAGTCAGCGTATTTCATTTCTGTGGCAGTTTCCTATTCTTCGGAGAGATTGGCAGAGATCTACATTAGGGAGATTTCTCGTCTTTATGGTGTGCCCGTGTCTATTATTTCTGACCGAGTTACACATTTTACCTTGCATATCTGGAGAGCAGTTCGGCGTCAGTTGGGAACGAGGGTTGAGTTGAGCACAGCATTTCATCCTCAGACGGACGGACAGTCCGAGCGTACAATTTAGATTTTGGAGGATATGCTTCGAGCCTATGTCATTGAATTTGGAGGTTCTTGGGATCAGTTCTTTCCATTGGCTGAGTTTGCCTAACACAACAGCTATCAGTCGAGCATTCAGATGGCTCCTTATGAGGCATTATATGGTAGGAGGTGTCGGTCGTTGGTTGGATGGTTTGAGCTGAGAGAGGCTCGGTTGTTGGGTACAGACTTAGTGTAGGATGCCTTGGATAAGGTTAAGATCATTCAGGATAGACTTCGTACAGCTCAGT
The DNA here is from genome assembly GCA_005239525.1 of Nicotiana knightiana. Classification (NCBI taxonomy): domain Eukaryota; kingdom Viridiplantae; phylum Streptophyta; class Magnoliopsida; order Solanales; family Solanaceae; genus Nicotiana; species Nicotiana knightiana. Next base: position 25,245 of record MDKJ01183900.1, read on the forward strand.
CCAGGCAGAAGAGTTATGCCGACCGCAGATTTCATGATATGGCATTCATGGTCGGAGAGCAGGTGTTGCTTTGGGTGTCACCCATGAAGGGCGTGATGAGATTTGGGAAGAAGGGCAAGCTAAGCCCTAGGTACATCGGTCCTTTTGAGATCCTTGATAGAATGGGAGAGGTGGCTTACAGACTTGCGTTGCCACCGAATTTATCAGGTATGCATCCAGTGTTTCATTTGTCTATGCTTCGGAAGTATCACAGCGATCGAGCCCATGTGTTAGACTTCAGCAGTGTCCATTTGGACAAGGATTTGACCTATGAGGAGGATTCGGTATCCATATTAGACTGGCAAGTTCGTCAGTTGAGATCGAATAGTTATCCTTCGGTTCGTGTTCAGTAAAGAGGTCAGCCTGCCGAGGCAGCTACCTGGGAGTCCGAGTCTGATATGCGGAGCCGGTACCCCCATCTTTTTCCCGACTCAGGTACTTTCCTATGTCTGTTCGAGGACTAATGTTTGTTTTAGAGGTGGAGATTGTGATGACCCAAAAAGTCATCTCTCATTTTATAAGTCAAATTGTGTTCAGAGACCTTGAAAACCTCCTTTCATCTCACCTCGTTTTGTGTGCGCAGTCCGGGCGTATATCCGGAAAGCTTTTATATGAAAAACTGAGAAAATGCTAATTTTGCCTTTAAAATTGAATTTAAGTTGACTTCGGTCAACATTTTGGATAAACGGACCCCGAGCCATAATTTGACGGTCCCGGAGGGTCTGTAGGAAAATATGGGACTTGGCCGTATGCCCAGAATTGAATTCCGAGGTCCCAAGCCCGAGAAATGAATTTTTGAAAGAAATTGTTTTACTGAAATTTTAAGAGTTTTTGGAGGTTTGATTATATTTGAAATTTATGGTATCGGGACCGTATTTTGGTTCCGGAGCCCGGTACAAGTGTAATATAGTATTTGAGTGATGCTTGTAAAATTTGGTAAGAAACGGAAGTCATTTGACGTAATTCAGACCCGTAATTGTGAAATTTGAAACTTTGAAAGTTCTTGAGATTTTCCTTTGATTTTTATGCTAAATTCGTTTTTAAGATGTTATTTTGGCGATGATCGCACGAGTAAGTTTGTAGGATGTTTTTAAGGTTAGGTATATTTTAGTTTGGAGCACCGAGGGCTCGGGTAAGTTTCGGATTGGTGTCGGAGTGGTTTGGACTTGGAAAAATCTGGTGAGAATGCTGTTTGCTGGTGTCTGATATTTTGTTCTATGTGAACGCATGGTAACCCACGCGAACACGAAGAGTAAGTGGGGCTGGGGCTGGGGCTGGGGTTTACACTATGCGAACGCGGCTAGAGGCACACGAATGCGAAGGCCAGGGAGGGGTGAGCCTACATGAATGCGACAGAACTCACATGAACGCGTAGAAGGTCTGTCCAGCCCACTTAAAATAGTAGCAAAACGAGATTTCTCCAAAATTTCACAACTCCTTCATTGAAACTCAACCTTGGGTGATTTTTGAAAAGGGACTTCATCACCAAGTTCTAGGTTTGTGTTCTTAAACTCGTTTTCTTCATTTTTCATTAACACCCATTAGACTTTTAGGCCTAAATCTTATTCTTGAAGGGTAGAAAATTAGGGATTTTAGGAGAATTAGTGATTTTACAATTTTGGGAATTTAGACCTCGATTTGGGGTCAGATTCCGAAACTAATTATATATTCGGGCTCGTGGGTGTATGGGTGATCGGGTTTTAGTCCGAACCTTGTGTTTTGACCAAGCGGGCCCGGGGTCGATTTTTGACTTTTTGTGAAGAATGATAGAGAACTCATAATTAAGCATTGAGTTGAATTATTTAGCATTTATTGATATTTTTAAGCTAATTATGTCTAGATACAATTGAATTGGAGGCAAATTCTAAAGGGAAAGCGGTAATTGAGGCTTGAGTTTGGTCGTGGAATTCGAGGTAAGTATTTGGCTTAACCTTAGCTTGAGGGAATAGGTATTGTGTCTTACTTGCTATGTGTTAGTATAATGTGCAATGTATAGGTGTGGTGACGAGTATCTATACGTTGGTGTCAAGCATCTCGTGAGTCGAATATTGTGATTTATGTGATTTTTCATTAAGCATTACTTGAGTTTAATTTGACAATTATCTATGTTGGTGGTGTTTCTTTGGTATTGATCATTGTTGAGTATAGGTTCAAGTTGAGAATTACTACGTGAAATTGAGTAACAAGGTGAGATTGGTTATAGTTGTTTCCCTTGCCGAGATGATATTGATTCTACTGTTGACTCCCTTGCCGGGATGTTATGGCTTTATTATGGTTGTTTGTATTGTTGATTTCCTTATCGAATTGTTTTTATTGATTTGTTTGGGTGAGGAAGAGTGTAAAGCACGAAGGGTGATGTCGTGCATTCTATTTATTATTTGGTGAGGATGAGAGTAAAAGCACGAAGAGTGATGTCGTTCCATGTTATGATATTAAAAGCACGAAGGGTGATGTTGTGCCGTTTCTATTGATTTATTGTAAGGATGAGAGTAAAAGCACGAAGGGTGATGTCGTGCATTCTATTTATTACTTGGTGAGGATGAGAGTAAAAGCACGAAGGGTGATGTCGTGTCGTTTCTATGGATTTATTGTGAGGATGAGAGTAAAAGCATGAAGGGTGTTGTCGTGCATTCTATTTATTATTTGATGCGGATGAGAGTAAAAGCACAAAGGGTGATGCTGTGCATTCTATTTATTATTTGGTGAGGATGAGAGTAAAAGCACGAAGGGTGATGCCATGCACTTGTTTTGTGTTGTTACTTCTTTTGTTTAAATTGATATCTAATTTGTGTCTTACTTCTTATTTCCATTATTTGATATTTCTTCCCCTCAGCATGTTCCCCTTTCTTTGTATTTAGCTGGTTATTTCTTGTTGTTATTATTTTCTCCGTATATGATTAAACTACACAGGTTTAGTTGGTTGTCGTGTCCTAGCCTCGTCACTACTTCACCGAGGTTAGGCTCGACACTTATGCAGTACATGGGGTCGGTTGTACTGATGCTACACTCTGCACTTTTGTGCAGATCCCGGTACAGGACCCTACATACCTTAGAGTGAGGAGGCTGCCTTCAGTCCTTTTTGAGATTCCGAGGTAGTCCTGCAGGCGTTCGTAGGCCTTGGCGTCCCCTCCTACTTTATTTCCACTATGTTTTTCTTTATTCTGAGACAGATGTATTTATTTGTTCATACATTTATATGTAGTATTCATAGACAGTCCGTGAAGTTATGGCACCAAATTCTGGGTTTAGTATTATGATTTCCGTAATGGCTTTTAATCAGGTTGTTAGACTTTGTTTTCTCTCGCACTTTTATTTCGCTGATTTATACATCATCTGTTATCGGTTAAAAATAAATGAATAAGGCAAATAGACATTTACGTTGGCTTGCCTAGCGGGTTCAATGTTAGGCGCCATCACGGTCCCGACGGTGGGAAATTTGGGTCATGACATCTTTCCGGCTATCTATAATTGAGTAGAAATAGTTATCAAAGCAAGGGATGAAGAATTGTGAAAAAATAGACGTTCTGAAGAAGTGTGCTTCATGTATATATGAATGTCTCATAAAAAAAAGTGAACAATAATGTGTATATTCTTGTGAAATAAATTTTTGGTTGACAAAATAATCAACTCTAATAATAAGCTGGAAAGAATAAGTCACTATAAATATATCATTTATCTTTACTAGCATTAAGCCGAATATTACCAGACCAAAAAAGTCCTAAGAAGATTTTAGAAATCAGTGTTGATCTTATATTAGTTGAGACTGACATGAAGGGCAAGCTTATGGACAAATTTGAGAAACTCAGGAGTTGTGATCATAAAGTTATCAACCTCCAAATGTTCATCAGGAATACCAGATGCAAAATTTCTATTGCCAAATAAAAGCATAAGCAGAAACAAGGTAAAGATTTGGTGAACTTGAAAAAGTTATTGGCTTTGAACTTTATGTGAATTTTTATTTTTTTAATTTTCTACTTTACAAAAAATAATAATTACTAATAAAGTTATTCTCCTCGAGGACGAGCAATGGTTCAAGCATAGGGGAATTTGATGTATATAAAATATTTAATTATTATATATTTTTTATATCCTACTTTAAATAATATACTTAAATTATATTTCAAATTTTGCCTCTTTCTAACTATTTTTGCAGGAAAAAATAAGAAAAAAATATTATAAATAACAGAAGGAAAATACAGAATGCTCGATGAAAGTCTTCTATGGCAAGCACAAGAATTGAAATTGCAAATGGAAGCCTATAATTGAAGTTTCGACTTATCCAAGCTCCTATCTTCGGACACATCCAAGTTCATATCCTCAGACGTGTCCAAGCTCTTAGTCTTGGACATGTCTAATCATTTAATGTCTGCAAGACTTATCTATAAATAGAATGCAAAATTGGCATCGGAAAGAAAGACGAAGAAAGGAAGAACTATTTTTATCTAAACTTTGGTCTCAACTTCTTTCTTTAGCTATTTCATTTTTTTCTTGTGAGTTTTTGGATTTTCTAAAAGTATTAGTAATATTCTAGAATTAATTTTTGTTGTGAGATTTAAATACTCTATAATAGAGTAATCTCGTTTGTTGGGATAGTTGATGAAGCTTGATAAATATTTTTATAATATTATTTCAGTTTTGATACATCATTGGCTTGAAATATCCGTTTTATAATTCATACTATGTTGAAAGAATGGTTTCTAATTATCATTACTATCACTTCTATATATTTTCTTTAAATTATTCTTATATTAATTTTGTAATTCTCATAGAGCAAAATTATATATAATAACCAATGAATAAAATAGTAGACTGACAATATTTTTTGTAAAACTCTTATTTCAATCTGTAATCTTGTTTGTCTCAGTTTTAATTTTCACGGAGGAATTGTTATAGGCAATATTACTGATTTTTAGTAAAAAAAATTTCACGAAGTTTATACTACCTTTTAGCAAAATTCAAGCAAGAAAATATTTCGGTTTGATCGTCACTAGTTTTAACTCAAATAATTACATAACCTCACGTAGTGCTATTAATTGACTTGTTTCTTAGTGAGCAAATATAATTGCATAAGCAATAAGCAATTATTCTTTAGAGAAATACTTATAGAAATTTAGATTTTATTGTAATAATATTATCAAGTGAATTCGACGATTTTCAACTCTTTTTAAACTATAAATCGTTCGGAAATTGTGTGTTTTGATTTAATTAGTTAACAAGTTTTAAAATCCCACTCACCTTTCATCAATTTGGTTCTCTCAAATAGTAGTAAAAATATTAAAAGTTTGTACCCTAGATTACCCCAAACTCTATAGGACGATATCATAAACTATACTAGAATTTGATTGAGTACGAGCAGAAAATCCTATGCACATTGGTATCGTCACTTAGTCAACTTAAACACATGATAAGAAAACTGTGAGTTCTCAAATCCAGGAGGTTGCTTAACGTAGACCTCCTCATCAATAAAACCATTTAAAAATGCATTTTTAACATCCATTTGAAATAATTAAAACCTTTAAAAAAGCATATGAAAGCAAAATATGGATTGATTCTAACCAAGCTACCGGAGCAAAGGTTTTGTCACAGACGACCCTTCCCGTTGGGAGTAACCTTGTGCAACTAGTCTTGCTTTGTTTCGAATGACTTTGCCTCCTTCATTTAATTTATTTTTGAATACCTATTTGGTTCCAATTGTTGCTGCATTTGTTGTCTTGGGTACCAATGTCCAAACTTGATTTTTGTCAAACTGATCAAGCTCTTCTTGCAGAGCTTGTATCCTATTGGAGTCTTTCTAAGCTTTGTCGACTTTCTTTGGCTCTATTTGAGATATGAGTTCAATGTTGACCTTTTTCTTTAGAGCTCCTCTGGTTTTCATTCTGTCGTCTGGAATTCCTATAATAAAATTTTGTGGATATTCAGGTTCGCTTCGTCATTCCTTCGGTATTATCTCAGCATGTTGAGTAGTCGACTCTTTTTTAGATTCAGCATTCTTGTCGGCAACTTCATTAGTCTACTCTGAGGTTTCATTGATGTTGTCAGTTGATTCTCTTGGATCAAGTGGTTCACTGATCTTGGGTTGATTTTGCCTGGTATCTTCCTAACCTGCAATGACTCCTTTCTCTGCCATGGAGTTATTGTCATAAAAAAAATAACGGGAATTATTCCTCTACACATAAGGTACGTTTATTATAGACTCTAAAGGACCTAACTTTTTGGATCAAACATACCAAGATTGTCCTTACCATTATTGTGGATAAAGTATTTGCTTTCAAACGGATGAAAGGTAGCTAATATTTGATTTATTGCCTTTCCATAGTTCATATGGAGTCTTCTTTAAAATGGGTCGAATCAGACATCTATTTAGTATCTGACAAGCTGTGCTGACTGCTTCTACTCAGAAATAATTTGGTAAAGAATGCTACAGTATCATAGTTCTGCCATGTCTTGCAGATTTCGATTTTTGCGTTCCACTACCCCATTTTGCTGGGGTGATCTAAGCACTGAAAATTGTGAGTATATCCTTGTTCTTGCATAATTCTTCAAATGATCTTCTTTCAAATTCTCCTCCATGTTCACTTTGAATGGTTGAGATAAGGTACCTCTTTTCTCTTTCTATCTTTTTACAGAAGATCTCAAAGTTCTTTAGAGCCTCATCTTTGTGAGTCAAAAATATTACCCATGTAAAACGTGAGTAGTCATCAACAATAACAAATGCCTATCTTTTTCTCCTATACTAGCAGTTCTAATAGGTCCAAATAAATCCATACGCAACAACTGAAGATGTTAGGTTGAGGATACAACATCTTTGGGTTTGAAAGAAATTCTAGTTTGCTTACCAAGTTGACATGCATCACACACATGATTTCTAGAAAAGTTAAGCTTAGGAACACCAATAACTAGTTCATGTCTGCAAAGTTTTTCAATCAAATACATGATAGTATGACCAAGCTTCGTGTGCCAAAGCCAAGGATCATCAGATATGGATGCTAGACAGATATGACTATCCAGATTTTTTATGCAATCTAAGATGTAGACATTCCATACCTTTGTCGCGACCCAAAATCCCAACCAGTCGTGATGGCGCCTAACACACTTTCTAGGCAACCCAGACATAACAATAAAGAACCAGAACAACAAAATTTAGAGAAATAGCGAAAGTGCGAAATCTCAAAATAATGAAATAGTGTTAATACATGATAAATCCCCTAGAAACTAGTAAATACAGAGTCATTAGTTCTAATACGTAAAATACATGTCTGAAATGACCAACTGCAATATTGTTCTAAAATAAAGACAATATTACATAATAAAAGAAACGCCAAGACTGAGTGCGAGAATGCAGCTTTACCTTGTCTCTCGAATTTCAGCTCAGCAAGCAACTCGCCAATGATGACTGGTATTGGCACCTGGATTTGCACAATTAAGTTAGAGTGTAGTATGAGTACAATTGACCCCATGTACTCAATAAGTAATAGTACTAACTTTGGATTGAAAGCAGTGATGAGCTCAGTAACAGCAGTCAAAAGGCCAATGACAAATAACAGTAACAACTCAGAATGTAAAGAGAAACAGTAGAAACAGGTAGCTCAAGGATGCCATGTTCAACTTGTTCACATTTCAAAATTTTAGGCATGCTTTCAAGTATAATAGTTTAGGCCAAACACAGATAAAGCATTTCATTTACAACTAGCATGAGTAAGGTTCATCTCTATGCCTACATGTCAAGTATACATGTCAAATCAACAATATCATAGTGGATCCATCGCAATATTTACACTTAGCACTCTAAGGGTGCCTGGCATAGCTGCTTATCAACTGTATGTATATAAAACACAATACTTGCACCCACTACAGGCATGTGAGACTCCAGAGGGACGGATCCTATCCAACCGCTAATCATAATCGTTTAGTCAATGGTGAGGCCTAGTTAATGTGTCTCCACAAAAAAATAGCACTTAGATTAATATGGGTCTCACGTATGCGTCACCTCAAAATCGATACCAAACCGACTCTATGGCCCAACTTAGTCATTTACTGTTTAAGTCTTAGATAACCACATCTCATAATATTCAATTTATCACGGTTGCACATAAGAGGCATCAACAACATGTGAGGAATCAAATACGAAATCCGAGACACTGATATCATACATAGATATAGCATCAGGACTGAACATGTGTACAATAAGGCAAATAGCTCCGAAATGAAAAAAAATAGCCCTATCAAGTCTCAAACAAATAGCACATATACTAGACATGATTTCTAATATGAATCACAGTTTAAATAATAAAACAAGTAGGGAAAGTGCACGAATAACAAGGTATGATAGCAAAAAAAGCCCGGTAATAGCCCAAAGGCCTCACAGAACCACCAACACATTGGTGCACATACACAGACCCATCAACTAGCGTGTACGACACCGCAATCTTTCATATAATGCAGTTCTCAGGGTTAAATATCTTCAAATCCAAGTTTAGATGTGTTACTTACCATAAGAAAGCCAAATCAACTCTCAAAAATAGCTTTTTCCCTCAAATTCACCTCTGCATGGCTCAAATCTAACCAAAAACGACTTCATATCATCAAACAATGCAAGAGAAACCAATTGCGATTAATAAAGCTATGATCTTTATACAATTTCTCAAAAGTCAACCCGGGGCGCGCCCAGTCAAAACTCGAGTCCAAAGGTAGTTCTTGACTATCCATAATCCTACAAGTCTAGATATGCATTTTATTTTCAATTGCGAGTCTAATTCGACTCTCAAACCCCAATTTTTCATATTTTTTTCAAAACATAGGCAAAATCAATAAAAATATATTGATTCATTAATTTGATGTTAAATCTAATATATGATCATGAAATATAGTTGAAAATTGATTAAAATCACTACTACAATGGTTGTAGGTGAAAATCCCCTCTCTAAATTGCCTCCTATCGAGTCTAGGGTTCTAAAATAAAAAGAATGGGATGAGATTCCGAATTTTCAGCCCTTTTTTCAGTTGCAGATGTCGCAATTATAATACAGGGTTTGCAATTGTGAAGCAAGCCTCGCAATTGCGGCTACTGATAAACTAAGGGGATGTTGCAAATACGACATTGGCTTCACATTTGCGAAGCCTGTCTCCTTCACAAATGCGACATATCGACGTAAATGCAAACCTACCTTGCCCAGGTACTACTTCACAATTGCGATCCGGGTATCCGAAACGCGACACCAGAGGCCCCCTTCTATAATCGCAATTGCGATGATGGTGTTTGCAATTGCGACACTTGAGGCATGGGTACACCAACAACCTATAATTGGCTCCAAATCTTTTTGAAACACGTCCGAGACTCACCCGAGCTCTCGGGGCTCCAAACAAACATCCACACAAGTCCAAAAATACATACGAACTTTCTTGCATTATCAAAATACAAAAATAATATTTAGAATTACGAATCGGATATCTAAATACATGATTTTCAAAAGAAAACTCAAGAATATCTGGAATTGTGACCAAGCGTCCAAATGCTATCAAACCAACTCCAAATGACACCAAATTTTGCACATCAGTCATAAATGACACAGCAGACCTAATCCAACTCCCATAACCAATATCCGAATCCGATTTCGACAAAGTCAACTCTCAGTTAAACCTCTCAGCCTTTCAACTTTCGCAAAAAACATCAAATCAACTTGTGAGGCCCCCAAAATAACATGCGGACATACACCTATGTCCAAAATCATCATATGAAGCTATCAGAACATTCAATACTTCATTCCGGAGTCGTTTACACAAAAGTCAAACTCCTATCAAGCCTTGCAACTTAAGCTTCCAACATTAGGACTAACTGTCTCAATTCATTCCGAACCATCTTGGGAACCAAAACAACCATCTCGACAAGTCACATAACCATAAATGAACATAGAAGAAGTAATAAATAGGAGAACAGGGCTACAATACACAAAATAATCGGCCGGATAGTTACAATCTTTTTACCAGAAGAATAATTTTACATGATTCATCTTCAATAGCACAATCAGTTTTCTTGCAGTAATATCACAATTATTATTAAACGGAACTGTTCCGGTACCAACAATTTTGCCTTTTGAGTCATCACCAAACTTGAAATTTCCTCCTTTGTTTTTTGGTGACTTCTTTGAATAAAATTTTATCACCAATCATATGAGTGGAACACACACCATCTAGATACCATTGTCCTTATCGACTCATCTTGTGGTATTCCTGCAAATAAAAATTATTACCTTCGTTTAGGTACCCAAGTTTGCTTGGGTCCTTTTTTATTAGCTCTATTAATATTAGGGCCATTTTTAGGCTTCCATATTCATCTGGAAACATTTGAGTAACGAAATCTACAAAAGTAATACTTATGACCAGTTTTATTACAATAATGACAAACAGTGATGGATTTTTCACTGGATCCACTAGTGGTTTCATTGCTCGTAGTTTCATTTCCAATAGACCTTTTTCCAATTGACTTACAAGTCGCTTGGTTGGACCTGACGGAAATGTGACTGGTGGATTTGTGCATGTCATTAAATTGCGATTGCAATTCCCGAACTTCCTATTGAAGAACATCTCCTTTGATTTCACAAACTTCAAGTTTAGGTTCCTAGTCTTTCTTTTCCCTATGCATCATTTTTTATTCATTCAGCATTCTTTGAGAGTCTTTTAGGGTAAGATCAAGAATATCTTTCAATTCATTACATTTTTCACAGTTGTAAGGTATTACCTCACTTGTTTCACCGCGTACCATGAAGTAATTTTCAGTCTCTTCCTTGCTGTCATTGTTTGTTTATATCATTTTTCAAAATAGTCACGAAATAAAAATTTGCTATTTCTTCATGTCCTGAGTTATCTTCATCACTCCAACTTATGAAGGATTTATTTTTGTTGAAACCTCTAGAGACTTATCTCTTGACATCCGGGCATTCATCTTGAACATAGTCATACTTTCCACATTTAAAATATTTTCCATCATTTTCGTCTTGATCATTGTACTGTCTGGTTCTTCTGGATGCATTCTTCCTCTTTTTTTGTTTCTATATCTTCTCATCAATCCATTCATTTTTCTCGAGACCATGGAAATTTCTTCTTCTAGTGCCTCTGCGTCATTATCATCATTGTCATTCTCAAATCCTTTGGTCGTGGTTTTAAAAGCAACAATTTTCTTTTTTTCTTTCTGGCCACATTTTTTGAGATGTGTTTTCTCAAAAGCTATAAGGTATCCATGCAGTTCATCATAAGACAGTTTATCAAAGTCTTGAGATTCGAGTACAACTACTTTTATCTGCCATGTAGTGGGCAATTTTCTTAGAATTTTTTGAACTTGTTCACCACTCACGTATGGTCTACCAAAAGCTCTCAAATCCCCAATGATTTTGCTGAATCGTGCAAAAATTTCTTCAGTGGATTCACCCTCTTTCATCTGAAAGAGTTCATAATCATGAATCAACAGATTTATCCTTATATCTTTTACTTTGGCTTGTTCCTTCATAGGTAACTTTCAGTTTGTCTCAAATTTCGTTGGTTGCATTGCAGCTTGAGATCCTCTCATATTCTTCTCCGCTGATGGAATTGCATAACATATTTTGTGCCTTAGCATTAACTTGGGTTACTGCCATTTGTTGATCAGGGGAGTCATCTAAATCTACTAGATCAGTAGATGATTGTTCTTCAGCTTTCTTGTCAGACTCTGCTTCTGGGAGTAGATAATCTCTCTTTTTTATTACGTGTAATACCTTGACATCATAGGATTTTACATATATTTCCATGCGAACTTTCCAATGAGAAAAGTGTTATACAAAAAAGTGTTATACATTGAAATATGGCGGCCTTACTTGAGATGTTCCTTCTTGAAATAGTGCCCCATTAATTACTTGATTTGAAAGTACAAGAAGGGGTGAATTGTTATCTGCTCTTTTCTTTAATGATGTAGTTGAGTGATTTTTCCATTAGTTGATTGAATCTTTGATGTATGGTAGATGTAAAGTAAATGCAGTAAATAAATTTCATAAAGTAAATGACACCAAATATTTATACTGGTTCAGATTTAATGTGTATCATACGCCAGTCATCTTGGGTTGTAAGTGATTTTTCTTTTAAGTTCCTTGATAGATTTGGTACAAGTGTGTTGATGTTGTTGAACATACGCCAACTACTTCTTCTCAGTGTAAGTATTTCTCTCAATTTTGATACAATGTCGCACCAGTGATTCTATTCTCTCTTTCTTCTCTCCACTAGTTACACAGTAAATCTAGAGTAGACTACAATGCTTGTTTAGAGTAGAACAATGAAATTGTAAATGGTTCAATCAAAGTATGTCGCTTTTGTTGACCTTTCTACTACATATATATGACTTGAACATGAATCTTCTTTGATATGTGCGGATCTTTATGAGATGGGAACCCAAGGGAGTTGATCCTTGGAATGAATCCTTAATTGATTCCTTCCAAAAATAAAATTGGAACTTCCTATACTTGAACAATAAAATGTGGCGTGATGACCGTTGCTTCCTTGAATGTCATAATTGAATATTCTCAGCAGATCTTCCATACAATTTGATAGATATGATTTTCCTTAAATTCTGTAAATAATCAAGACCAAATATTTATTCTCCTTGATGCTCGTAATCATGAGCGTGATTGGTTCCTTAATCTTTTCTTCTGAATCTTCAGCGAGTTCTTGTTTTCCTTTTCTCTCTTGGTTTTTCATCGTTTGCTCCTTGATTTTTCCCTTCTTCTTCTTGACTTTCTTCTATGGATTCTTGATTTTCTGCAATAAAAGTAAGTTATTTTTCATCATTAAAACATAGATCTAACAATCTCCTTCTTTTTATGATGACAAAAATAACTTAATTCATTTACTTCCCTATTTATTTTATCTTCAATTGGCTCCCCCTCAACTTGCTATCATGTCTTTATGTTCCATATCTTGGCTAATGAGTCAGCTCCCCTCTCAACTTGATGTCTCTCCATGTGGGTTAGTTGGTCGACTTATGAGTCGGCTCCCTCTCAATTTGTTGGTCGACTTCTCCTCGGCTAGTTGACTTGAACTTGAATTTTTCCTGCAAATGAACTGGTCCTTTCTCCCCCTTTGGCATCACTCAAAAAGAGGACTAAGCATATTGCATTACTAGCCGTTAAACATTTTTTCTTAGTGAGAACAGTTAACCTTTGATGGCCTTACGCGCGCAGATAGAATGAAAATTTAAAGTTTACGTTTTCTAATTTTAGACTAGCGAAATTATAATTTGTAATTGGATTCTAACTAAATTATTGTATATATTAAATAAATTTCTTAATAGAAATAGAGATCTAGGACTAACTCTTATGTAACTTTCTAGGTCCGCCCCTATTTAGGCAACACAAATTTAAGTTAGTCGAGCTTGATACCGATAACGGATAGGAATAAATAAAAATACAAAGACTACTTACATGATCGTTTCTACTTTTTTTGGAGTAAGAATTTACCCATTGAATAAACAATAGTATGAAACACTCCATAAGTGCATATTCGTGGTCAATACCTAACCATTCCAATTAATGCTTCAATGAATAATGATCAACGTCCATTTTAAATTCTATTGATATATTTCAAAGTCGTGCAAATTCCTAAAGGCCTACCTAGCTAATCCCTATCATAATACAAGTTCGCCTAATTCTTATTAGCTTATCACCTTCAAACATTGGTTTCTATTTATGTTAGCCAGATAAGTTCAATCATTCAAACTTAATCTATGTGTTTAGACCCTAACCACAAACCACTATCTTTTTTTTTTAATATATTATTGAAATCTAGAATAACTACATAGTTTGATAGATTAGAGTGATTAACCATTGAAGTTAAATAAAAATTAATATCCGAATGTATTTCTTTTTCATTGAATTTGTTGAAGTCGTCCACCCACCCATCTCTGCTTCTTCTAGTCTTACAAGGCCAAGACTCCTAGTGGAGAATTAAATGAATGCTATTATTAATGTAGAAGAAATTCCAAGTGAGCAGTAAGAACTTTGAATATTAAAGAACGTTTATAACAGTTATACCAAGTAATTCCTACGATTGAAGAAAGACATAAACGGCTAATTAGCCATATAATTTCATTCACCAGTCGCTCAACTATGGTGCAAAAGAGACATCCTTTATATGAATTGCTTCTTTCGCTCCTGTTGCCGTCAAACTGCATATGGTACCAACGGCCAGAATTTGAGCTTTATATTCGTAATTTAACTTTTAAATATATTTAGTAATTTTTTTAATAAAAATATAAAGTTTGGGATAGACCGAAACCCTACGCTGTCTTTCAAATTTCGTTAAAAGATCATGTAGAGGAACCTACTGTATGGGTCGAAATCTGACCATATGAGAATGGCATCAAAAAGGAATGGCGAGAGGGCGATTAAGCCGTGATTGTATCACAAGGCACCATAACGACGAGCATCACGGCCACGCCCGAGGTCGAACCATCAGAAAGCCTCTATGGCGAAGCACACGCCACGACACTTAGGGAGGTCGATCTAAAGCGCGAACCGCAGATTAAAGTACCCTGGCTAAGGATCGTTGGGTAAGGGGGGACACCTAGTATATATACCTGATAAGAGAATGATAGAGCGGGACCTTTTTTTCCTTTCTTTTTCGGTTCTCTGTGAAGAGAGAGTGCCTGATACTCAAGAGAAGCTTCAAAACCCTGTTGCAGATCTTTGTAATCATCATCACGGAATCAATAAAAATATATTCTGTAGTCGTTAATGGTGTATCTTCTTGTTCTTCTTTATCATACATTATGGAGTAATAGCATTGAGAATGTAAGCCCATTATTTACATTTGACATCTTTTAAATCTTAACGAATTCTCAAGCTTAACCATATCCGATTTTTCTTACTTAATATTCTTCGATCTAGAGTTAATTATCATTAGCTAGGATTTACCACTTATCTTCTCATCAATTCATTTTAAGAAAAGATTACACTTTTTTGGTAAAATAATTTGGCGCCGTCTGTGGGGATTTTCTAGCCAAAGCCTTAGTTCCCTCTAGATCCAAATGTGGCCTCAGCTCTATCCACCGTCCGGTGAAGCTCCATCCATTCATCACGAACGTCGGCTTAAGAAACCGGTCGGCGAACCCCCGAAACCACCAAACCAATCAAGGATAAATCCTTACACGAAACCGGAGTTATGCCTGACTTATACACGACAACTACGTTGCGCCACAGCAGCAACTCTGGTCATTGCGAACGTAAGTCATCGTAGTGGGACTGTGACTATTGCATATCAAGCACGTCCGTAACATCACTTCCAGGTTAGCACCCAACAGCTACACCCGGCACATACCACCTTCACCTCTTACTATATGAGACGATGCATGTTATATAATTTACTGTTAAAATGCTCCTCGTCTGTGTGTTTGTGGTATGACTTATGTTCCTGTTACCTCTGCGCGCTCGGGACTGAAACGAACTGGGATTCGAACTCGATGTCCTAACGGTGGAGTGGATCATCTACCTACGAGACGCTCAAGCTCAAACAATGACGAGGCTGGGTGTGAAGCCGGCGTCAGGTCTAAGGAGTGCAACCGGTGAGGGAAACGTGACCAATCTCCCTCATTCCTAAGCTAACCAGCCGACCAAGGTAACGAATGATTCCTCGTACCTCTAACCTGTTATTCCTTAAAAAAAAAGGGGGGAAGAAGTGAAATGGAGAACAGGCACGCCCTCTCGAGTACACGAACGAAGGTTAGCTAACATACCGGCTCTAAATTCCTCCCTACAACAATCGGTGAATCGGGAAAATCCCCCACACCATGCCATACTGCAGATAACAGATAAACGGCTCAGAACGAACCGGCATCATTAAGAAACAATCTCCATAAGCAAGGGACTGCGCGGTGAGCTCAAAGCTCCTCAATTTGACCCGGTCCTAGGCACCCTAACACAAGCAGAACGTGAGTACCAAGAGCTCGCCCATATGCTCGCTATGGAAATGCAACGCCAACTCACTCGACTACATACATCAAATCACATCTGAACTTCTAAGATGCGAGTTCATCGCCCCTCCCATTAACGGTCTCTCCAGACCGAGCAATGAAGGGACTATATAGACTTGGACTCACCCCGACGCGTGCATAAACTGCAACAACGCATGAAATTCTCCAATGAAAGCAAGGAAGCACACAATATTCTTACACCACTCCACTGAACCCACACATCGCCAAAGTAAAATTTGACCTCGCTCGAATCGCCAAATTTTGACCTCGCTCGAATCAAGTAAACTTTTACCTCGCTCGAATCGCCAAATTAAAATTCGACCTCGCTTGAATCGCAAAAGTAAAATTTGACCTCGCTCGAATCGCAAAAGTAAAATTCGACCTTGCTCAAATCAAGTAAAATTTGACCTCGCTCGAATCGTCAAAGTAAAATTCGACCTCGCTCGAATCAAGCAAAATTCGACCTCGCTCGAATCGCCAAAGTAAAATTCGACCTCGCTCGAATTGCCAAAGTAAAATTCGACCTCGCTCAAATCGCCAAAGTAAAATTCGACCTCGCTCGAATCAATTAAAAATTCGACCTCGCTCGAATCAAGAAAAATTCAACCTCGCCCGAATCGCCAAAGTAAAATTCGACCTCGCTCGAATCGCCAAAGAAAAATTCGACCTCGCTCGAATCAGATAAAATTTGATCTCGCTCAAATCAATTAAAAATTTGACCTCGCTCGAATCGCCAAAATAAAATTTGACCTCGCTCAAAACAAGTAAAGTTCGACCTCGCTCAAATCAAGCAAAATTCGACCTCTCTCAAATCGCCAAAGTAAAATTCGACCTCGCTCAAATCAATTAAAAATTCGACCTCGCTCGAATCAAGCAAAATTCGACCTCGCTCGAATCAACACAAAATCCGAACTTGCTTGAATCGCCAAAGAAAAATTCAACCTCGCTCGAATCAAATAAAATTCTCTCAAATCAATTAAAAATTCGACCTCGCTTGAATTGCCAGACGAAATTTGACCTTGCTCGAATCAAGTAAAATTCGACCTCGCTCGAATAAACCAAAAATTCGACCTCGCTTGAATCAAGTAAAATTCGACATCGCTCGAATCAAGTAAAATTTGACCTCGCTCGAATCAATTAAAAATTCGACCTTGGTCGAATCAAATAAAATTCGACCTCGCTCGAATTAAGTAAAGTCTGACCTTGCTCGAATAAAGTAAGGTTTGATCCCACCAAATTCCCAATTGAAAGATAGGGACTCGTCACGAGAAAGTCTGAAAATCTTTTTCAAAAGGGAAAATAAAAAAGAAGAGATCCAGGAACATACAGGCGAAGACAAATTGAGTCTTATTCAAAATTTACATACGCACAACGTCTTACAAGATGCCAAAATAGGCCCCCCAAAAAACAACAACAACGAGCAACACCAAGGAAAGCAGCAAAATAGTGTACCAAAAGACTACAAAACTTCACTCTGCAGCATCTTGGTCATCATCCCCGTCAGCACTATCATCATCAGAAGAGAGCCCATCTTCAATCTCAGCATCCCCATCGGCCTCCGGTGTCGCGGGATCATAACCACAGGCAAGACGAGCCTCGCGCGCCTTCACACGACCATCCTCAAAAGCGGCCTCAGGGATACTCCTCGCCGCCCACAAATCCTTATATATATCTCGTTGGGCCTCAGGATGGACCCACATCTCATACAGGCAGCGAGGAATAGCAACAGGTGTGGATTCTTGAGAGACCTGAGCCAAAAACTGCGCCTTCTCAGCCTCGAGAGCCATTGTTTGGTCACCCAGATTGGAGGCATCCCGCTCAAGCACGCCAATCCGCTCTTCGAACCTTGCCTCCCTCATCATGGTCGTCTCCCTCTCAGCCTCTCGCTTAGAACTGAGTACGCAAATAATGTGTTCCAACACGCCCGCCCTCGCCACAGGCGTCACTGGGGCCCCCTCAGCCCTCTCTAACTCGTTCACCTTCTAAATCGGTCATCTTTTTCGTCCACTCTGCGCTTATACTAGCAACTCTAGTGGCATTCTTCTCGAGTTCAGCTCAGAATGACGCCACCTTCGCTTGAAGGTCCTCGCATTCCATCGCAACCTCTTTGCCCACCTCGAGCTCCTCTTCTTTAACCCTGAGCAGCCCCTCGAGCTCGCTACATCTGCGAATAGATCGCACCAAATCCTCGTCCTTCTCTAACTCCTCCCTGAGGGATCGAGTATTACCACCCCGCCCTAAGTTGTGCGTGCATCTCATGACACCTGTTGCGATATCGGTGATACTTCACGGCAGTCTTCAAAAAGACATCGGCCCACGTCTTAGCACAACGAGCACTTTCTATCTCCAGCATGTAAGTCTAAGCAAAAAACAATGAAACAAGAAATAGAGGAAGAATCAGCGAAAGAAAAAGATATAAAACAAAGAAAGTAACAAAAGTTAACTCACCCTCAAAGCCATCCCAGCCACACCGCGTGACAAACTAGAGTCGCTAATCTCCCGAAGAGACCCACTTTCGGCAGCGGAGCACAGAAGGTCGAATTGGGGCACCAAATCCACCGTATCCTCCAACAGGTTAAAGTCCGACGGGATTTCAAGCACACGGGAAGGACCTCCCGCCCTCACATCGACTCTGGTAAAGCCTTCCTTAAACATCCTCATGTCCTAAGGATTGATGTCCGAATCGGACTCATAGTCATCTACCACCACGCTCTTTAACCTCTCATCAACCGAAGAGGAGTTGCGAGCTTTCCGAGACATTGATGGTCCACTCAGAGTAACTGTGGCGGCCGCTAAACTCTGCCCCGATACCATAACGGCCCTTTCCATGACCGAAACAGGTATCGCCTCCACTACCAGCCTGGCATTGCCTCCAGCTTCAAGCACCACCGAAATAGGGTCAACCCTCGAGGGCACTTCGATCAAAGGCGTCCCCTCTGACGTTATCCTCCACCTCTTCAATGGGGACTCTTCGCCATCATTGTGAGAAAGTTTGTCCGCCAAACGAACCATGGGGATCGGGGTGTCCGACGTGATCTGTGGAACAACCAGATTCTGCACGCCCTCATCCGCAGCCGCCACTAGTACGGGCATGGCCGTAGAAGCCGGCTGGCGGAAACTAAGGGCAGGAGCCCTCGCCCTTCTTGCTCCTCTCCGACCTGCCACCGAGAAACCCGACAAAGAAAATATGTAAGGAAAAGAGGAGAACAGAGCGAAAACCAAATTCAGACCGAGACAAGTCGACTTACCAGAAGAAGGTCTCCGCCAAAACCTCTCGTGGAAGGGTGCCTATTCGCGAATCCCCACCGTATGGGGGATAATCAAGCTCACCCACCCGCGAATATCAGCAACTTGTGGAGGTGGTAGTCTCTCGACTGGTGTATTGGTAAAAAAGAGTTTCACACGTAAGCCAGCTTTTGACAACTCAGCCAGTCACGTGGACACAGGAAAACAAGACAGCTGAACGTAACTCTTTGAAGAGGTACGGTACAAAAAGGCACAGTTCAGTAAACCCACGAACTTATCAGCCACGGGAAATTCAACTTGATCAAAAAGGGAGAGAGGCGCGGTCACAATGAATCTAGACAAAGCTACGGGCAGATTCAAGGACCCACAATTGATTACTCGAATGTTATGTAACTGAACCTATTTTACCGTTATCCTTTGTAACGCCTCATTAATTTCATAATTAGTCATTAATGAATAACCATAGCAGGAGTCGTACATTATAAGAATCTCCTATATAAGGGAGGGGAATACAGCTTGTAAAGGCATCTGAGTCTCCAATACAATCAACTTCGATCTTTTATTTCTGTAATATAGTCTATTATTCATTTTTCCCATTATCTTGATTATCATTCACCCGTATTCATCTTAAAAATAAGCTTTAGTCAAAGGGTCTAATTCTTTGGTTAAACAAATTGGTTCCGTTACCGGGAATCTTATAATCTTTGTTTACTTTCCAAGTGATATCCTTTGAATTATGTCAAACCCCAACGACAACAACCAGCAAAGAAGTGGAACCCCAGTTCCATCACCTTCAGGAACCCCACGTGGTTCGAGGGAACAATCCCCAGAAAGATCCAATAACAACCATGGTAATAATGATCAAAATGTGGAACAAGATCATGTAAAGCAAATGATTGCAGAGTATGTGAGTCAAACTTTGCAAGAATTTGCGAGAGGATTACCAGCAGTGTTGCCTACACCGCCAACGCCACCCCCCAATAACACCATAACCATGAAAAATCCTCAATCTGGGTTGGCAAACTCAGGAAGAGGAGATAATCCTAATGAATCTCTTGAAACAAGACCAGGTATATCTAATAACTCAGAATTACAAAATTTACTGCTAACCATGCAGAAACAGATGAAGGAGCAGAACGATCGCATCGAACAAATTCCTGGTGTACCACCTGTCATCAAAGGCATCGATGTTGATAGATATTCTCAACAACCATGGAAGCCAAGTGCGGCACCTTTTCCTATACCCAAGAAGTTTAAAATGCCTGACGTTCCCAAATATGATGGAACAACTGACCCACACGACCATGTGACTGCTTTGACTACTGGTCGAGAAGTGCGGCACCTTTGTAAAAGTAGAGAAGAGAATGGAACACATATTCAAAATAAAACAAGGAGACGCGGAACTACTGCGTGAGTTTGTCGATAGGTTTCAACGAGAAAGAATGCAGTTACCCAGGGTGCCTGATAATTGGGCAGCCATGGCATTTGCAAGCAACTTGAACGGTAAAAGCTCATAAGCCACCAAGCGACTTAAGGAAAATCTAAGAGAATTCCCCGCCACAACATGGAACGATGTATATAACAGGTACAGCACTAAACTCAGAATAGAAGAAGATATCATTGCTCGTTCGAGAGATGAAGATCATTCCAGATCCAGACGTCCTGAATCAGATAGAAAATCAGGTAAAAATAGGTACGATCCTTACTTAGGACCCTGGGGACGCGATATCCGCCCCAAGTTTGAAAACACTAAGTCGGACTATAGACTACAAGGAAGAGATGTAATCTCATCCCCGTCTAGATCCAGAAAAGATCAAGATGAATGACCTAGAGGTAGTACTCAAATTGGGGATCATACCTTTAATGTAAGTACTACTGAACTTGTCTCAATATGGAAGAACATGGGAGACAAGGTTAAGTGGCCCAAAGAGATGCGGTAAAATCCAAAAAAAAGAAACCCAGATCACTGGTGTGAATTTCACAACGATCATGGGAACAAAACTGCGAATTGCAGATTTTAACAAGGTGAAGTAGAAAATTTGTTAAAACAGGGCTATTTAACATAATTGTTTAGTGATAAAGGTAAACATGCATATATGAGGAACAGGCAGGAGCCCCCAAATCCTCCTTCTCCAAAACGAACCGTTAACGTAATACACGGGGGTGAAGAAGTAAACGGAGTTATTTGCAAAACAACCACAAAGTTCACAATTACACACGGGAAACGTGCTCGTGGAGAAGACAATATAACCTTCGATAATACAGATAGCAGCGGATTAATGCTTCAGCACAACGCTGCTCTGGTAATATCTCTACTTATTCATGACACTAACGTGAAAAAAATGTTGATTGATCCAGGCAATTCAGTCAATATCATTTTGTTAAGAGTCGTAGAAGAAATGCTACGGGGGAATAAACTAATCCCAAAAGCATGAGCCATATCCGGGTTTGATAACTCTACGGTTATAACAAAAGGAGAAATGCAGCTTAACACTTATGCTGAGGGGGTGATCAAAAGAGCTAGGTTCCAAGTCATCGATACTCACATGGCTTATAAAGTGATCATTGGAAGGCCATGGATCCGCGACATGAAAGTGATACCCTCCACGTTTCATCAGGTAATTAAATTTCCCTCTGAATGGGGGACTCAACAAATCAAAGGAGATCAGCAGACAGCAAAAAATATAAATTATGTGGTACACTACAACAAGAAAATAGAGGTGGAAGAATTATGAGATAAGGAAATCTCCCAAACAGGTAACACCGCCCAAACTGACATGAAAAAAATTACTGCCCAAATAGGTACGGAAGATATTATTTCTGAAACAGGCACGAAAGAAAATACTTACGAGAAGAAGAGTCAAGTTAC